>JBDJHY010032901.1:2367-13973 GCA_039654485.1 Withania somnifera
AAAATCCACTTTGTTAAAAAAATTATAATTTATATATATTTAATAATTTTGAATCCATATGAAATTGGATAAGAGAGTGTCTATGTGGTTAACACATAGGGGAGTTCGAAAATCTGATCAGACCTTGTAGTCTCTTCGTCTAGTGGTTGAAAAGAGTCTTGCTTAAGCTTTATTACCTTCCTTGATGAACGTTTAATTCCTCTTAGACACATATAATAAAGAAAATTTAATTTGAAATTGAAATAGTTAGTCAATGTCATGACTACAAATAATCAAATATTTGTGCATATAACTATCATAAAGACTTTTCTTTTTCTTTTTTCTTTCTTTGATTTATGTGTGGATTATGACTAAGTCATAATCAAATATACTAGTCGTTGAATTAGTCTTTCTAATCAAGAAGAATGTTGAAATTAGTTTTATGGACAAAAGTGGAAAAATGTTTTCCATTGATAATATTAATATTATTAAAGATTTGTAATAATGTCGATATCGTTATATATTAGTTCGAATAAGTAATATGAAGTTAAAATTTAAAACAAAGTGTAAGGAAAATGACTTTTCCCCTAAGTAATAGGAGTTATTTAAAGTATGGCGTCAACTTTGAGTACAAGAATCTGCGTTTTGATGAAAGCATAGGATGTTCAGCTCCCATATTGTAGTGGTATGTACAAACGCCCGTGAATGAATTAATAGGTATATAGTTGACCGATGATTATAAGATATTCTGAATTTATGCACGAGAGTTGCAGCTTATAATCTAAACTAAAGACATGTTTTGGGGTTAACTTATTCTCGAGAAATCGTGATCTTTTATCCTAACCATTATAGTACGTTTGTCTCGCCCTTATACTATGGGAAAACACATAAGTCGTGCCAACTATAGAGTAATTGTAGGAAATCTATATTATATACAAAAATCGGTGACTTGTTAAAATTCACAAATAATCACTTTTAGAATTTGTTGTCGAAGAAGTCACTATTGTTACGGAGTTTCAAATTTTATAGGTAAAAATCCAAACTCAATGACAGTTCTGAAGTTTCGCCGGTATAATTTTAAACTTTAAGGTAGTGGCTATTTTTCAGAAACAGTCAAAAAGTGGCCTATGGGCTTTATTTTACATGAATTTCTTCTAATATATACATCACATAAACTAGAACACAATTGAATATATACTATACAAGTAACCGATATTGCTCATGCATTTGAAAAATGCCACACAAAATTTTGAGTCCGACTAACATAGCAATTTAGCTGGTAATGACTAAGAATTATTGTTGATTGATAAAAGATTCATATATTTACAGGTATAGATGAAGAACTCATGGACACACAGCCTTTCAAACGTTCAACAATGGCGTTCCGGCTAACTAGACCTGAATGAAGGGTCATCGGAAGCCCTTCCTTGACACACTCGTCGTATTTTTCTAGTGCAGATACAATGTACGTGAAATCTGGCCTCTTCGAAGGGTTAGCAGCCCAGCAACGCTTTATAAGTTGTGCAAGCGCAGGTTGACAACTTGCTGCCATGGGTGGTCTTTCATTCTGCAACATAACCAATGTTAATCAAACAATCAATGAACTATATCTTAATCTCAAACGCGAGAAAAGAACTTTTGAATAATGTGTAATGTGATGCCAAAAGTAAAAGAAACTAAGACCATGTGGGGTCTATCACTAGGAATTGTGTTCTAGCAGAGGCGGATTCATCATTCAAAATAGCAAACGTTGATACATCAACCAACTAGATCTTAATCTCAAACTGATTAGGACCGGCTTAAAAACGCTGTCTTTTTTCCTTAGAAATGAGTAACATGACACTGTCAGGCCTTTTACAGGTCTAACTAAGAATCAGGTAAAAGCAAAAGAACTAAGGCCATGACTTCCATTTGGCTGAAACACGGCTCATCACGAGGAATAGGGTTCTAGGAAACTGAAGTCAGCGTTGGATTCAATGTACAAGATGCGGGTTCATCCAAACCAGTATATGTGTTAAAGAAATTCATTTAACAGGAAATCAGATAGATTGTACTCAAAGATATTTTCAGTATTAGAACGCATGAAGTCCAAATCTTGGATCCGCCTCATTAAGAAGTAAGGTTTAATGGATTTCATTTGCATCCGAGGCTTCTTGGACTAGCTTGGGAGTCAGGGCACCACCAATTAATCTCAAAACACAAAATAAAAGATTGAGTTTTGAATTAGGGAAACCTTTTCAGCAACAGCAAAAGCAGCCTGAACTGGTGTCATTCCTTGAAATGGTAACAAAGCTGTAGTGAGTTCCCAAAGCACAATCCCGAAACTATAAACATCAACTTTCCGCGTACAAGGTTTCTCCTTGATCATCTCCGGTGCCATCCATCGATATGTTCCCATGTTGCCTTTGACCTCTCTGCACTGTGTTTCAAGACACGACGTGCCAAAATCTGCCACCTTAACACGCATCTCATCGTTTAAGAGTAAATTACTCGATTTCAGGTCTCTATGGATTACCCCTTGTGAATGAAGGTACTCCATTCCTCGCGATATATCAAGGGCTAACCTTAGGATTGTTTCTGTTGAGAGTGAATATGGCTCTTTCTTGTTGAGGTACATCCTCAGAGTTCCTTGTGACATGTACTCGGTGATGATACAGTATACAGGAGGTTTCTTGCACGCGGCAATGAACTGTAGATAAACAAGAGATTTTTTAGCAAGAAAACTTTGGACTCATTGGCAAGCGATTTATCAGTAGCTATGTTACTTGGCTCTTCCATAAATGCTAATCCAACCGTGTTGGGTCCTCCCAAAAAGCATAACTTATGGTGGATCCAACACACAGCGACATTATTTTTTGAGAGACAGAGCAACACAGATCAGTTAATTTGTTGAAATTGCATCACATTGATCAAATTGCAACAACAACATACCCAATGTAATCCCACAAGTGGAGTCTGGGGAGTGTAGAGTGTACGCAGCAATTACCCCTACCGTGAGAGGTAGAGAGGCGGTTTTGCATAGACCTTCTCTCAAGAAAAAAGAATTAACCGGAGTAAAGAAGTCATGTCAAAATACTATAGAGATCATGTCAAAGCAATGCTGAAAAAAGAAACATATCTACAACAAAATAACATGATAATTGAAGTGCAAGAAACAACACATAATAACAAACATCAAAGGAAAAGAAACTCTCTGAGTAATACTACGACTACCAGTAAGACATTGATTAAATTGATAATGTTAAAATACAGCCAAAGACAACACACTCAAAAGGGCATGGCATTTGGCTTATTTCATATTGAATAAAGCTTCTTAGTGACAATATAAAAGGAAAATCATGCTCCTTAATACTTGGAAACCAAAACTATATTAGATGTAAATGTGTCAAATACTACAAAGAAACTTTAAATTGAAAAAAAAGGGAATGTTTTAATTATGATTCTTCCTTAAATAATAATCTAAAAACCTTTAGTTGTGAATCTATAGCTTCTGAATGTGCTTTCAACCAAAAGACCACAAGTAAATGTTGTACTCCCTCTGTTCCAGTTTATGTGTTAGCATTTTCCTTTTAGTATGTTCCAGAAAAATGACACATACCTCTATTTGGAAATAGTTTAACTTTAAACTTCCCATTTTACCTTAAATGAGAAGCTTTTATAGCTGCATAAATGTTTTAGACCACAAATTTCGGAAGTCTTACGGCTACACATATCATGTTTAAGATAACATTTTTCAAGCGTCTTATGGCCACGAGAATGTTATGACATGTTTAAGACAAGTCTTAAATCTACATAGATGATATGACATGTTTAAGACAAGTCTTAAATCTACATAGATGATATGACATGTTTAAGATGACGAGTTTCACTACACTTACAGGCACAAATGTTACTTCTACTGTTCTACACAGATGTTATGACATGTTTAAGATGACGAGTTTCAGAACACTTACAGCCACAAATGCTACGATATATTTAAGACCACAAGTTTCAAAAGGCATACAGTCACACAAATATTACGATATGTTTTTGCCCACAATTTTCAAGACTCTTCCTTTCCATCTTAAACTCTGTAACGAGTCAAATTACATCATGTAAATTAGGACAAATGGTCTGTAAGTAGAGGGAATTTTGACCTGAACTATATTGGGATGATAGAGTCTAGAAAGAAAAGCAACTTCAGACTTGAACTGTTGTTCAAGCTTAGCTCTAGTCTCCTCCTTATGGGTTGGAATCCTCACCATTTTCACAGCAACAGCTCTTTGCTTGTAAATCCCTCTATAAATTCTGCTATGTGCACCTGAGGCAAACTTATTACCAATAAAAAGCTGAGATAAATCTGCTGTCCATTCTTCTTTTTGATCTTCCTTTGAAGTTTCCCATGTCTCAACATTATCAGATTCCAGTATCATTGACCATGACTCTAAACTATCAAATCTCTTCTTCTCCATTGTCTCTATATTTGCTAAATTCCACTGTGTTCTTGAGGAAGAGGAAGGAACTGATAACGGTTTGCTCCTCGATCTTCGCAGCCTAAACGGATTGAAACAAGAAGTAGCCATTGAAATTTGAAATAGAAACCAACTTTTTTGGTTAAAGATCAAATCTTTTTCACTTTTTTCAGCCTAAAAAGGTGTTGCTAAATGTTAACAAGAAGTGATATCGAAATAGAAACCAACTTTTCCGTTAAAGATCAAATCTTCTTCTCTTGCTTGAGCCTAAAAGGATGTACAAAGTGTTAACAAGAAGTAGCTATTAAAATGGAGACTAATTGTTGGTTAAAGATCGAATCTTTTTCACTTGTTACAGACTAAAAGGATGTTACAAAGTGTTAACAAGAAGTAGCCACTAAAATGGAGGCCAATAGTTGGTGAAAGATCAAATCTTTTTCACTTGTTTGAGCCTAAAATGATGATTGCAAAGTGTTAACAAGAAATAGACATTAGAATGGAGACGAAGTGTTGGTTAAAGATCAAATCTTTTTCAATTGGTACAGCCTAAAAAGATGTTACAAAGTGTTAACAAGAAGTAGCCACTAAAATGGTGACCAACTGTTGGTTGAAGATCAAATATTTTTCAAGATGTTGGAAAGTGTTAAACAAGAAATAGCACTTGACATGAACCAAATATTGGGTAAAGATCAAGTCTTTTTTCACTTTTTTCAAAAGGGTGTTTGTGTTTTTTAGTCTTCTTAATGTTTGCATTGATTTCAAGAAATGGATGAACTGATTCAAGAAACATGGATTTTAAAGGCTATTATAAGTTAAAAAGAAGTGAACTTTATTCATATATCTGTTCAAAAAGAAACAAAGATGAGTCAATCTCCAAAGAAGAAAAAACCCCATCAAAACTTCTACAAGTTACAAGTAAAAAAAATTGGTTAAAGATCAGATCTTGTTCACTTGTTTTAGCATAAAAAGATCTTGAAAGGTTTCAAAATAGACACACTTTCAAAAGGGTGTTTGTGTTTTTGGTCTTATGAATGATTGCATTGATTTCAAGAAATGCATGAACTGATTCAGGAAACATGGATTCCAAATGAAAAAAAAAAAGAATTAAATAGAAATGAACTTTATCAAATGAAAAATGAACAAAATGATTAATCTATCAAGTTACAAGAAACAGAAACGGAAAAAAAGTAAATTTGATACTCCCTCGTTAGTGGCATATTTTTCTTTTTTAGTCGGCACCAAAAAGAACGTAACACTTTTATGATCAGAAATAATTTAAAATAATCACACAAATGGTTGTTTTAGACTTATAAATATCAAATATTTATTTTTGTATCTTTGCGTTTATTCAAACGGTATCACATAAATTAAGTCGGAGAGAATAGTAAAGAAGAAGAAGGCTCATGAAAATGCAATTAAAACCAGAGTTTTTTTTCATGGATGTCTCGTGAATGTCTTTGTACAAGTAAAAGATACAACTCTTTTTCTCTTGTTTTCATTTGCATCGATCAATCAATCAATGCTGTATAAAAGTGAGCAAGTGGCCACATTGTCAAAAGTTTTATAGAACACATTTATATCTTCTTCTATTTTTTGCAAATTTTCTTGATTTTCAATTTCCAAATAATTAATAAAAATTAGGAGCATTTTTTATTAATAATATTGCTTGAAAGTAAACCATCGAGGATTCTGATAGAATGAATATAATTCCTTCTAGATGCGGTTTAGGATTTGAATTTTTTTTATTGAGTTTAGGATTTGAATTATTTATTGAGATTAGTAATTTCTGAATTCAGAATCTATTATTTGCGTATATTTAGTGAATTTTTTGACTATGCCGCACGAAATTTGGATTAGTTGGGACTCGATGTGGATACTTGACCCAACATTATATATCTTGTTATAACCTTTGAAGTTAGACTTGTTTGTGTTTATTAAGATATAATGTTTGAATCTAAATATTAAAAAATGTCAGCTCAGCCTTACCTTTTATAGGTTGTTTATAATTCGTTCGATATCTATATTACATCTCATTGTCGTAGTGTAATTCACTACACATTGTTTGGTGATGAGAGTTGAATGGAATAACTTCAAGGACTATTTGTAAATAGTATTAACAATTTGGCATGGTCAATCCCACATAACTTTTTATATTGTCAAGGATAAGAGAAGCCTTAATATGCAATCTTTTACAAAAAAGTTTATTATTCTTGTTAATATTATATTGTTTGATTTGGAAATTTTGAATCAAACTTATAGTTAGGACATCTTAAATTAGCCAAAACAATCAGGTATACGTCTTCAATTTGCTTGTGAGACAAGTCTACTATTCCTCCTCCCCCCCCCCCCCCCAAAACCCCAAAAGGAAAGTCTACTATTCCAAAATAATTCCTATAAACTTGAAATTGGTTCAAGTAGGATACCTTCCTTTTCAAGATAGGATAAGATTATATTCTTACGAATAGTAATATAACGACTAATGATGAAGAAAGAGAATTTTAGTTCAGTTCTCCATCCTATCAACGGGTAATAGGATCACTCAAATTTTGTTGAGTTTGTTTCGTGGCGACTGATAATCATTTATCAAAGAAGGATTCTAATCTCTACGAGCATTTCCACAAAATGAAGTTGCTCGTGATCAAGAAGATAGACGTAAATTCTTTAATTTTGCCCTTTAAATGATAAAGGGCAAGATGGCATATAATAATACATTGTCATTTTCCTCCGAATTGTCAAATTTTTCTATTAAATTTAAAAAGGCACATCAAGTAGTTGAGTTAGAAGGTCAATATTAACCCTTCAATTCATGCGATTGTAGGTGCGAAGGACCCTTTTAAATAACTCCATTCAACTAAAAGAGATGGGAAGGGGTTTATCATTTGCTTTATCCCAACAGATCTACCGTTAGTTGTATCTAGAGTCATTATATTAGCGATCTTGTTATCACGCTGCAAACTGGGAGCTCTTTTAGTACCTCTAGTTGATAGCACTCTCTCAAAATACTTGAGCCATATATGTATAATTGTATTGTATGATTTAACTATATGGTATAAATATAGAATAAAATAAACAATAAGCAATATATAAATATCATAAACATTTCATTTTGTAAGATGGACAAATATCATAAATATTTCAGATTGGGCTTTAAATTTGTCTTATTTGAGAGACCAAAATATGGATCTGGCCCATCACTTCAAACATACAAAACTATTCTGGGCTGAGGAGGAGGCCCAAATCAACCTAAGTTGCCCATGTAATTTATCAAAAGATTTTTGCCGATTGTCCCTTTTGGGGATAATTGTTTAAGAAATGATTTCTTTTTATTTCTCTTAAACTTATGCACGTTCTATACTACAGTAAAAAGATCTAGAAAACGTTAGATCAAGACCATCAACAACGAATGTATTAATGCAATCCCATAGGTCGGATGAGGATGGTGTGTACATGCACCTCTTATCTTTATCTTAATGAAGATAGCAAAGACGTTTTCGTAGATTTTTATATCTTTTTCAATAAAATTAATAAATTTATGAGAAAACGTTTGACCACGATCAATAACAACAACGTATCAATATAATCCCACAGGTCGGATTTGCAGAGGATGGTGTGTATATGCACTCCTTATCTTTATCTAATGAAGACAGCGAGAACGTTTTTCGTAGACCCTTACATCTTTTCCAATTAAAAACAACATATCAATGTAACCCCATAGGTCGGATTTGAAGAGGACGGTGTGTATATGTACACACCTTCTTTATCTAATGAAGAGAGCGAAGATGTTTTTTGATTGACCCCTAGATCAAGTAAAGCATATTCAAGAAAATACTTTGCTGAATCAAGTCATGTCGAAAATAATAAAAAATGTCAGACTCAAAAAGTGATATTTATACAAAATCAACCATAACAAATGTATACATATATATATATATATATATATATATATATATGTATGTATATATGCAGTAACATATTTACAAATTTTAATTGGCAATAACCAAATTTAATTTCTCTTAATAGGAAATGTATAAAAGACCCAAATAATTTGAAATTAGACGTTTACCTATTCTCATCGTTGATAACTACTCGTGTTAATAAATTTAAAAAAAGTTATAACTTTAAATTAATAATTCGAATTTTAAATATCAAAAAATTACATTGTTTATATATATATTAAATGGTAAATTATGTTAATTTTTTGTATATTTGTTTTTTAATATTTTGTTTAGTGAAAATTCCTACTACGTAGTTGATTGTTAATATCAATTAGTAGAAGCTAAGTAGCTAACTACCCTATAGATAGTAGCTAAGAATTTTTAATTATCAATAATAATGAGTACCAAACATAACGTACAAAAATAGCTTTCTAAGCCTAAAGTTAGATAGTTTTATTTAATTCATGCAGCTCAAGTTTAGTTTTTCTTTATTTTAATCGGTGTTCGATATATATATTATTATTCGACTAAATTCAAACTCGCATATTGTGATACTCATCTTTCTAAGATAACTCTTTCGATCAGTGACAGAGTCAGAACTTTTATAAAAGGGGTTCAAAATTAAAAGAAGTAGACACATAAACTGCTAGCTAAAGGAGATTCGACATCTATTATATATAAAAATAATTTTAATCATGTATAAATAATATAATTTTTCATCAAAGGAGGCTTGGATGAATCTCTCACTATATACTGGTTGTGCCCTTGCTTCCGATGGGATTCTTTTTCATTCTCACAACCAGTGGGCTTTATTTATGTATAGATGTTCAGGTGCATATTCTTCGTCAAAGGATGGTCAGGTGCACATTTTTCGTCGGAATATTATGTAAAGTATAGATATTAAATGTTAGTTACTATAAATATATATTTAATTTTAAATATTCTTAATATAACTTAAAAGAAAATTTACATACCGTTTATTAAATTTTTAGCTTTGCTATTATTTATGAGCTCAAACCGAATAGCTTTGGTTGAGGATGAAAGAATGGTTAACCATCACATTGCAACCTCATTAGATTCCTTATAATAGTTGGTGTTTTATTAAAATTGTTATATTGTGAATCAATATGATTAGCTCTATGTTATTAATAGAATGATAATAATTTGGTTGGTATGATTTTAAATTATTAAAATTTAGAAACCTTGCCCATGTTTAGTCAACAAAATGCATTAATTTCTGTCTACGTCAAATAACAACCCTTGCTATTTTAAGAAACATTAAATAAATATAATAACAAGTTATAAATGATTTATACCATAACAAAATAAATTATAAATTGTAATAAATAAGTAGAAAAAAACAAATTATGTATCTGGTCACTTGGAAAAGATTTTTATGAGTCCTTTAAACGTGTAATTTTTCATATAGTTTTCTTGAAAAAAATTATAGATTAATGTACCTTTTTCTTCCTTTTTTTTTTCGAAAAAGATCTATTTACTTAAGCTCGAGCTTTGAAATTGATGTAAATTGAAGGTTTTTTTAATTTTTTAGCCGATGTTTGATACTTATTTTGAGAGTTGATTAATTTAAATTTGTGTTGAAAAGACTCACTTCAAATCATACTTTTATTCCGCTTTCGATCCCTATTAATAGGAGCTATTATTCTTTTTCAACGATAATAAAAAGCAATTCAAAAGTATTTTATTACTAATTAAGAACTGTCATAATTTTTTCAATGCATCTGTGTATTCGGAAAATAAGTAGCTATTCTTTTTTTTCAACGGCAATACAAAGCTATGCAAAGTATTTTATTATTGATTAAGAATTGTCATAATTTTTTCAATGCATCCGGCTATTCAGAAAATAAAGAGCTAATTCTTTTCTATCAATATATATATTTTTATCAATAATGATTATTTTAATAAATCTGATACTTGTTTAACCCACTAAATTTTTATTACGTCAATATTAATTAATCACTATTGTTGGTGGTTATGAACACATGTATTACATTCAATGGATCTACTTCTTATTCCATCATGAAAGAATGTTGTATTATTACATAGTAAATTGATACGTAGAGATGAACCTAAAATTTCTCATAAAAAATAAAAATATATGTGATACTTTATTATAATTTTTGATAAAAAATTTCGAGATTATTTTTGTCAAGATCCAAAATTCCAGGTCATGATGACGTCTACAACCCTCATATAGACAAGTTCAACCCTACAGCTCGGAGCTACACGCAATGGGCTATAAACTCTCAGAATAATCAAAGCAGCAAGGGAAGAATAAACAATACATAATAACGGAAGCCAGAAGGAAATCATACATAACCCAAATCCCAAAACCTGGTGTCAGTGACACGTGGAGCTACTATAAAGAATATCCAGAAGATATAAAAATATGAAGTAACTCCTATAATAGATAATACAATGCAGGGCCTACTGTAGACCGAATAAAGCAAGCCAGAAACAAGAAAACCACGGCCGGCTCTGTAGACCGAATAAAGCAAGCCACAATCAGCTAAAGCTACTCCGCACGGTCATGACGTCTCCGATAACCCCTATTGGTATTTGCACCATAGAAAAAGGTATAGAAGTGCAACATGAGTACCAAACAAGGTACCTAGTAAACATCACTAGCCGACTAGGCTAAAATAAAATGTGAGTAATAAAGCCGAGGAAAGTAAACAGGTCTAACTGTAGAGAAATAGTAAGACTAATAGATAAGCAGAAAGGTAAAGTACCGGACATACAAGTACAGGTATATAGGAACTAAACATGGTAAACACAAACCACTGTAGTCAGCACTCGAAGTCCCGAAACAAAGTAACGGAACATACTTGTGCTCCAGATCAGCCAAACCCCACTAATCATAATTCCACATATGCATGTACCATGAATAAGGATTGGATAGAGGAATACAACTAAGTACGGAATAGAAAGTAGACACACAAAACTTACCTGGCACCCCATCACGCCGGTAAGCACAAACAAAACATCAAAACCCATGTTGACTCCCCCTTTAGGCTCGGTAGGAACACACTATACAAAGAAAAACACACAGGGGCGTAGGAAAGTAAAGTGGAGTAGTATCCTCAGTACCTACAACCAGGGCTCGCCCTATCAGTGCCAAAAACCTAGGGCCGCACCCCCTATCAGTGCCAACAACCTGTAGCCTTTCCCCTGCAATACCAAACCCGAACACACACCCCCTATTAGTGCCGATAATCAG
>JBDJHY010033012.1:0-13972 GCA_039654485.1 Withania somnifera
CTTTCTTTTCTTCTTGTCTTGTCTTTTCTTCACTTGTTTTCATCCATATGCTCCTGATTTCCTGAAAAGGTGCTAATGACACAGGTTAGTCATAATTCCTCACATTCAATATGAAAACATTATATATTATTCAATTATTCTCAAAACAAAGTAGATTAGTACAAGTTATATAGCTTATAGGCAGGTAAATCTGCCTATTATCAGTATGGCTAGTAATCTATTGCCTATATTGTGATTGGGTTGAATTGAAATTATTAGATATGGTTGATTTCGACATGATACTAGGCATGGACTGGTAATCCCATCATAGAGCTTTGGATTGTTATGCTAATTGTGTAACCTTGGTTATTCCCAGTGCATCCCAGATCATATGGCAAGGTTCGGCTAGTTGTGTGCTGATGGGGGATCTTTTCTTGCATAGCTTAGTTTTTCTTGGTTGTTTGGCTTATCTTGCATATCTCATAGATGTTAGTACTAATTCTTCATCTCCTAAGTCGGTACTTATTATTAGTGAGATTCTTGATGTGTTTTTGATCGGCCTCCTTGCCCTACCACCTAAGAGAGATATTGACTTTGGTATTGAATTAGAGCTGGGTAGGAGACTCATTTCCATTGCTCCCTATCATATGGTGAACACTAAGCTGAGAAAGCTTAATACTCATCTTTAAGACTTATTAGATAAGGTTTTTATTCATCCTAGTATTTCACCTTGTGGTGCTCCTATTCTATTTGTGATGAAGAAAGATAGTTCTGGGTGCATGTGTATTTATTATAGGCATTTTAATGGTGTGACTGTGAATAAAAAGTATCCTATGCCCCGTATTGATGATTTATTTGACCAGCTTTAGGGTTCTTCCATCTTTTTTAAGATTTATTTGAGGTTTGGGTACCAGTAGTTGAGGATCAGGATTAAGTATATCCCAAATACAATCTTTAGGATGCAATATTATCAGTATGAGTTCCTTGTGATGTCATTTGGGTTGACTAATGCACCTGGAGCCTTCATAGATTTGATGAACCGTGTATTTATACCTTACCTTGATCCTATTATGATCAAGTTCATTGATGATATCTTGGTGTATTCGAGGATTAGAGAGGATCATGAGTGTCATTTTCGGATTATTCTTCAGATTTCAAGAGATCATGGGTTTTATTCCAAGTTATCATAATGTGAATTTTGGCTCGAGTAAGTTTCATTCCTTGGACATATGGTTTCCAAAAAGGGTATTATGTAGGATCCAACTAAGGTTGTAGTTGTTCATGATTGGCCTAGACCGACTACTCCCACTAAGGTTTGTAGCTTTGTGTACTTACTAGTACTACTATTTTTTTATTAAGGAGTTTTCTTCTATAGTAGCTCCATTGACTATATAGACCAAAAAGGATGTTGCTTTCCAATGGTCTGATGAGTGTGAGGCTTGTTTTCAAAGGTTTAAGACCATCTTGACATTTGCTCCTGTGTTATCATCACTGGTTAAGGGTTAGAGTTTGCGGTTTATTGTGATGCTTCCAGTGTAAGTCTTGGTTGTGTATTGAAGCAGTAGAGTCATTTATTTCTTATGCTACTAGAAAGCTTAAAGTTCATGAGCACAACTACCCTACCCATGACTTGGAGTTGGAGGTGGTAGTCTACACACTCAAGATTTGGCACCACTACTTATATGGAGTCCATTGTGAGACTTTTATCGATCATCATAGTGTTCAGTATATTATAATTTAGAGGGGGCTTAATGCTCACATCACAATGGGTTGTGTTTCTAAAGGATTATGATATTTCCATTCTATATCATCCAAGCAAGCCAAATGTGGTAGCGAATGCCTTGAGCCGAAAGTCGACGAGTATGGGTAGCTTGGATGACTTATCAAATTCTAAGAGGTCCTTAGCCTTTGACATTCAGTAATTGACTAACCAATTGGTTAGACTTCAGATAAAAAATTCAGGTAATTTTTTTTGCTCATATTAAGGTCGGTTTTTATTGGTTTATCAAATTCAGAAGCATCATTTTGAGTGCCCAAACTTGATTGACATTTGTGATCAGTTGTTTTAGGGTGAGCCCCACATATTTTTGTTTTGTAGGTTGATAATTTGATTTATTTCATCCTTCATGAGTACCATACTTCCCGTTATTCAATCTATCCAAGTGCAACTAGATGTATAGAGACTGAAAACAGATTTACTATTAAAGTGGTATAAAAGGGATATTGCGAAGTTCTTCTCTCGGTGCTAGAACTATCATCAGGTTAAGTTTGAGAACCAGAGATTGAGTGGTTTGATACAGTAGCTTTCCATTCCCAATTGGAAGTGGGAACGGATCACTATGGATTTCATTACATGTTTTCCTTGAACTCCTCATGGCTATGACTCGATTTAGGTTATTATTGACAAGTTGACTATGTCCGTGTATTTCATTATGGTTAATACTATATATAGTATGGTGAAGTCAGCCTTTATTTATCTCAAGCAACTAGTTTGACTTCATGGTATCCAGTTTCTATCATCTCTGATCATAGTACTGAGTTCATATCTCAGTTTTGGAGGGTGTTTAGCATGGTATGGGTACCAAGGTTCATCTTAGCATAAAATTTCATCCCCATATAAATGGTCAATCCAAGAGGAATATTCAAGACATAAAGGATATGTTGCGGGCTTCTGTTCTTTAATTTGGTAGTTTTTGGGGTCAGCATTTGGTGTTAGCATAATTCACATATAAAAACTACCATTCCAGTATTTAAGTAGGTCCTTTTGAGGTTTTATATGGTAGACGGTCACCTATTGGTTGGTCTGATGGGTTTGAGTCCAAGCTTCAGAATATAGACTTGCTTAGGAATTCTTTGGATCGGGTTCAATAAATTTAGGATAGACTTTAGGTAGCCTAGGTAGTCCAACATGCTTACTATCAAGAATAAGTACCACTTTTGATCAGTTTCAGGGTACCTTGATGTTTTATAAGTTTGATTTAAGATCGTGCTTTCATCAGTTGTGGGTTAGGGATTCGGATGTCCCTAATACAACCTTCAGGACCCGATATGGTCACTAAAGTTTTTGTAATTGCTTTGGATTGACTAATGCCCCCGCAAAGTTCATGGAGTGGATGAACGGGGTACTTTGACCTTATTTGGATTCATTTCTCACCGTCTTTATTAATTATATCTTGGTCTATTCGAGAAATGAGTCGGACCATGTTTAACACTTGAGGATTCTACTCCAGCATTTAAGAAAGGAGCAGTTGTATGCTAAGTTATTTTATGTGTGAGTTTTGTCTTAGCTTAATATCATTCTTGGGACACGTGGTGTCCAAGGAAGGTATCATGGTTGATTCATCCAAGATTGAGGTGGTCTGTCATTGGACTAGGCCTACTTCCCCTTCAGAAGTTCGTATCTTTGTTAGCTTGGCATGGCACTATAGAAAACCCGTTTAGAGGTTTTCTTTTATCGTAGCCCTATTGACTCGTTTGACCTAAAATAATATTGTATATCAGTGGTCAGATGAGTGCGTGGAGAGCTTCCAGAGGCTTAAGACCTTATTGACTTCATCCCTATTATTTACCTTTCCTATAGAGGATGATCCTTGTACCATTTATTGTGATGCTTCTAGCATTGGTTTGGGTAGAGTATTGATGCAAAAGGTAAAAGTTATCGTCTTTGCTTTTAGAAATTTGAAGACCCATGAGAAGAATTACCCTATGCATTATCTTGAGTTTTAAGCAATGTATTTATATTCAAGTTATGACATCACTATATGTATGGAGTTCATTGTGAGGTGTTCATTGACCACTAGAATCTTCAGTAGATTTTCAGTTAGAAGATATGAACTTGAGGCAGTGACGGTGAATAAAGTTGCTAAAAGATTATGATATGACCATTCTATACCACTCGGGTAGGGATAATATGGTATCTAATGTTTTGAGTAGAAAATTAACTAGTATGGGTAGTCTTGTATTTACTTGGGCAGAGGTGTGACTTTTATCCAGGGAGATTCAGAGTTTGGCAAAAAGTTTGTTTCGCTTTCAGATTTCAGACAGTGGTGTCCTTGCCTTTATTGAGTATTGTTCTTCCCTTATGGAGAAAATTAAAGAAAAGAAATTCCAGGATGAAAAGTTTCTCATTTTCAAGGATAAAGTGTTGATTGGAGAGATAAAGGAGACTTTTCTTCACCTGGAGAATGCTTTGAGGATTGGTAGCCAGATATGTGTGCCTAAGGTTAGCGATTTGACTAACTTGATCATGCAAAAGGCACATAGTTTGAGGTATTCCATATATTTAGGAGCAGCAAAGATGTATCATAATTTAATCTGGCACTATTAGTGGTGTGCCATGAAGAGGGACATAGCTAAGTTTATGGGTAGACTCTTAAACTATCAGTGAGTTAAGTTTGAGTATCAGAGACCAGGAGTAGTGCCTCAAAGGATGCCTATTCCTTCATGGAAGTGGGAGTAGATTACCAAGGATTTTGTTGTTGGATTACCTAGGACTGTGGGAAGATTTGATCTATTTGAGTTATTATGGATTAGTTGACTAAATCTTCCCATTTCATTCTAGTCAAGGTTAATTATACGGCTGAGAAGCTATAGGAGATTTACCTCAGTATGATTATTTGATTACATGGTATCCTTGTTTCTATTATCTCTTATTTTGGGTTATTATTCACTTAGTATTTTTGGAGAGTATTAAAGAATGTTTGGGCACTAAGTAATACAATAGTACAACCTTTCACCCTCAAACCAGTGGCCATTAACAGTAGACTATTCAGGTTCTAGAGGATATGCTACGTGCTTGCATTATAGATTTTGGGAAATTTTGAAATAAGCATTTATGGTTAGTATAGTTTTCTTATAACAAAAACTATCAGTCCAATATTTAGATGGAACCTTTTGAGGCATTATATGGTTGAGATGTAGATCTCTAATTGGTTGGTTTGATACACTTGAGGTAAGAGCCCTCAATATATATCTACTTTGTGTTATGCAGAGAAGATTCGAGTTATTTAGAGCCGATTTTTGATAGCCCAGAGTAGACAGATGTGGAATGACAAGTTGGACCCTTAGAATTTATGGAGGCTAATAGCATTATGATAAAGGTGTCATCCATGAAGTACATGATGAGGTTTGGAAGGAAGGTCG
This sequence comes from Withania somnifera, assembly GCA_039654485.1. NCBI lineage: Eukaryota > Viridiplantae > Streptophyta > Magnoliopsida > Solanales > Solanaceae > Withania > Withania somnifera. Next base: position 5,122 of record JBDJHY010033012.1, read on the forward strand.
AGATATGAGTCTGTCAAGTTAGATCTGTACTTGACCTATGAAGAGGAGCATGTGGCTAGCCTAAGGAGGAAAGTTAGGAAATTGAGGACCAAGCAAATTACTTCATTGAAAGTTCAGTGGAAGCACCACCCCATTTTAAAGGATATATGGGAGGTTGAGTCTGATATACGTGTCAGATATCCCTATCTTTTTTAGGCTTCAAGTTTTTTCTATCTCTTATATTTGGGGAAGAACATAGTTTTTAGTGGTAGATAATATAATGATCCTACAGGTCATTTTTGACATTTTTAATAAATTAGCATTTTGTCCTTTTTAAGAGTTACCCTGAGTCACATTTTGTTTAGATCGTGGGTTTGGTTTTGGAATCGGAGCTGAAAAATTGAAAAGTTTGAGAACTTATAAGTTTTAAGAAGCCTTTATGTTGAAATAGGTGACTTAGACCTCATTTGGAGTTTTGAGTTGCGGAATAGAATTACATTAGCTCCATTAGGTATGAAATGTGGAAATTAGTTTGGGAGGATCTTTGTTTTTTTTATTTAGGTCATTTTATGTTGATTTTAGCTCATTTGACAGGATAGAATTGAGTTTTTAAGGCCAAAGTTTTACCTTGGTCAACATTTGATAATCGGATGCTTGTTTTTGAATTTTTCAAATTTCATTAGAATTAGGAGGCCATTTTTAGGCTAGATGAAATTTCAAAATATTTTCCAGAAGTTTTGAGGGAATCTTTTTTTCAGTAAAGTTTTTATTTTTAGTAACCTAGACGAGTATCGGGCCAAGAAGGCCTCAGATTCACAATTTGATCGTCCCATTAAGTCTTGAACATTGAATTTAATGGGGTAGCATATATGAATTTTGTGCACGGGATTCCAAATGAATCCTACAGGTCTAATCGGAGACCAAATTTCATATTGAATTGTTGTCATGTTTCAGTTCTTCGGCAGCATTATTTTGTTCTTCGTGAATGCGGAGGGGCACCACGAACGTGGAGAAGTCCTGTTGTTGTTCACCGTGAATACGGTTAGGGCACCATAAACTTGTTGAGTAATGTGGGCTGATGGTTTAATTTACTCATCGCAAATGTGGTAGTGCACTGCGAACGTAATTAGTCAGCTCATAGTGAATATATTATTTTTCATGAGCTCATTCCCTATTTTTTTTTTTACCATTTTTGACTTAGAGAGCTCAGTTGGGGTATTTTGAAGGATACTTTTCAAGTTGAATCACTTGGTTAAATTTCTAAAACTTTTAGTCATTGATTACCCGCTAATATTCCTTGATTTTAACATCAAATTTGGTGATTTTAAGACATAAAATTTGGGGATTTTGAGGAAAACCTTTATATTGTATATTTGAGTTTTAAGCGTCAACTCCTACCCCATTTTTAATGAAATTTCGTACTTATGATCCTTGAAACATGGAAAACTTAATTTAACAAAGAATTCAGAAATCCATTGACCTTCGGTCGTTACTTTTTGGGGGAAATTTTTATCTGCTTTTCATAATATCAATATTGGTATTAAAGTTCGTATTTTCTTATGTTTATCTTATATTTGATTAGATTTCACAGATTCGAAGGCACGTAGCAAAGATAAATCACCCGCTTGATTATTTTCTCATTTGTTAAGGCAAGTGGAGCCTTTACCCTATTACAAAGCTATGTAGAATCCTTATCTATTACAAAGCTACGTAGAATCCTTATTGTTTATTATTTACTTGTAATTGGAAGTGATGGGGATTATTTGGAGGTGTCTGTGTGGTGTAGTGATAAATGTTCATCCAGGCATTAGCTTCAAATATGTGGAGTTAAAACCAAGGAATAAAAATGGGTATATGTTTGATTACTTTACTATCTCTAGTTGAGTAGGGATTGATATGGCCTCATGGTGCCCATTGGATGTTATCTTATATTTTATTTGTTCCTTACTTGAGATTGTGCCCATGAGAGGCCTTGGTTGAGTTGTTGTGCTATTGTATTTTATTAATTGCCCCTGTGGTAACTTGTTGACTTACGTACCATGAATTGTTTCTACTTTAAGTTGTACGCCCTTGAGTGTCTTATTCAAGCTTTACTTGACTCCTCTATGTTATGGATCCCTTGAGTGTCCTTTGTTGTGAACTGAATAATAATGTCCTTTTTTATGATTTTCATGTGACATCCCCACCATCTACTTGCATTTTAATATTAACTAAAAGACATGTTGTAAGGCATATGAAGTGTAAATGGCAAAGAGGAAGGTAATGGTAAGAAATTTGAAAAAATTATAGATGATGTATGATTTTGGCATGGTAAAGGTAATGATATTTGGTATGAAATACCATGGATGATGTATAATTCTAGCGTGGTAAAGGTAATGATATTTGATATGAAAGACCATGGTTATCGTATGATTCCGGCGCGGTAAAGGTAATGAGAATTGATGTGAAATACCATGGTTGATGTATGATTCATCATGGTAAAAGTAAAGACATATGGCATATAGTACCAGGGTTGATGTGCGATATCGACATGATATAGGTATTGATACATAAGTGCATCACATCCTATGACATTGTATTGTGTAAACATTGAGTGTTCCCGTGATTTTCCTCTATACTTTGTGAGCATGTGTTGGTATAATGCCTTGTATCCATTGATGTGTTAGTGGCTTGTCTCCTTATCTATTACCTGAAGTGATGTTATTTGTCCAAATAGATCGAGATTAAATCAGTATTATGAGGCGGTTAAGACTGATAGTATTAGATTGCTACGTTGGCCTATTTTTTTTTTCCATTCCACGAGTTTGTTCCTCGGTCACATCGTATTTACCCTTTCTAACACTGAAAATTTAATGGAATGAAGACTAATCGAGACTCTATAGACTTCACCTATAAGGCCTTGGCATAATTAATGGGGTTTACTTCCATGAGTTATAAAATGGACTCGAGAAGGAGGCCACCTCTGAACGGGATAAAGATGGGATTACACACTTGATATGAGTTGAGTATTGTCACTTGAGTTAACTGGTAATGTTTGTTCATGGTGTGTCTATTGTAACTTGGATTTGGATATAGTCTATATCTTGGTTTTTTTGATTCATTAGTGGTTCTGTCGTAACTTTCATTTACTTTCATTATAAGCTATTGGTTTTGTACTGATTCATAGCTCGATGTCCGGAAGATTGTAGTTGGGATGTTTGTAGTAGATGGTGGTTCTTCATTATTTTGTTTTAATGCAAGGCCATGTTTACTTGCTGAGTACCCATTATTTATTTGGTACTCACTTCCTTACTTTTCTACAATTGTGCAGGTACAGAGTCCGGCACGATTTGATCATCTCCATTTCAATAAGTCCAAAGGTCATGAACATAGAGAGTTGAGGTAGTTGCTAGTCTCCCAACCAATGCCCGAACTCTTTTATTTATGTATTAATCCAATTTGGGGATCCTATACATTTGAAACTTATGCATTACTTACTCAGCTATGTTTTCTTGTGCATCGTGACATCAGTTTTTGGGTGGTTTTATAGATGGATTTTATATTATACCTTATTTTCTTCTCATTAATTCATTACTTTCTATACTTACCCTTATAGAATTATACAGACTTACCTTTCTATGTAGGTTAAGGCAGGTTGCATCACGACATGGATTTTGGGGCGTGACACAATTTCCTTAAACAGTGCCAAAGTACTTAAAAACTCACCAAAATCTCATTTGAAACCCTCCAGAAATAAATCAAATATGATATAAGCTTGTAAATAATATTTAATACTTAATAAAATCATAAAACACCAAAACAAGGTCATCATAACACAAGGTTGACTAGTATCAACTTTAACTTAAGAATTTCCAAATAATCACTTCAAACTTATATAGAAGTTTTGGAAATAGAATCGAACCTTCAACTAGACTAAAAATCACCCTTCAGACCTATTAGAATCATCAAAACTAAAAAATGACCAATCTAACCTCAAACGTTGGCCAAAGTCAAACTTTAGTCTTAATTTTCCCCGTTTCTCATTTAATGACTCAAAATCAAACTAAAAGCCTTAGTACCCAAACCAACCGTCCATTTAGACCAAAAATCACATTTTAGAGCTAACAGAACTGTCAAAATTTCATTTCAAGCTTTTTGTCATAAAAGGTTGAACTTTGGTCAACTGCCTTATTCTTTTAACTTTTAAAATACAAAAACTCTTCCAAAACACATCTAAATGCCTCAGGAACTGAGCCTATAGTCCTACTAACACAAAATCACATTTATGAGTTGATAGAACTAACAAAATTCCATTCAAGACAAATGTTGACAAAATAAATCATTTCAACTCAAAAACCTTCAAAAATAAAAAAATTCCAAAACCCACAACTTTTCACTCTGATTCCCAAAGGAATCACACTAATGGACCAAAAATTATTTGGGATAACTTTTGGGTAGTAAAAAGGGGTAAATTTACAAGAAAAGTAAGAAGTGACCATGAGGGTCGTTATATTTTCCACTACTAAAAGCCATATATGTCCTCGAACAAGAAGGAAAAGAGAGACAAACCGAATCTACAGAACACCTAAGGTATTAACTTCCAAAGTCTGTCTTCATTCTTTGAGTAAATTTATTCATAGGATGGTACTCCAAATATACACTACCAAACACTTTATTTTTTAACCAAAAAAAAAATCTATAAATCAAGAGTGATCAAGGTACTAGGAACTATTTCATGAATCGAAACTATAATGGAACTCTCTAAACCATAGGAATAATATCAAAATGGACCTTTTTCCCATATCAGAACAAGAAATTCCAAACCAGTATCTGGCATAATCAATCACCCAACACCCATAGACTACAAAAACCACCATAGTCCTACTTGTGACAATCCCAAACTTTAACATAATTCTCTTATGAGCATTAAAATATGAGAACCTGATCCTAAAATAACTCGTACTCATTAAGGAATAACCCAACCAGTCTATCCCAAAATGTGTAGATCAATTAACCAATTAGTGAATAATATTCCAAAAAAAAAAACAAAATCGCTAACAACTCTTTCTACATGCTAGAACAATAGCTTTAGTTATAGAAAAACTCCGTAAATGGAAAAAACTAGACCTAACGACCCTCAAAATAAATAATACATAACTAATATATTTCCTCAAATGAGAAAGATAAGTACCAAGACTGACGAGCAATTGCAAATACCAATGGTAGGTCTAATACAAGAACTCTAAACTAGGATCGCACATGCAACACCACTAGTATACCCTAACTGCCTAAAATTCTCTTTTTTCTTACTCAAAATACTACCCTTCTAGTATCCACAATTAAAATTTCTCCAGGTATCTGATTTCCATCCATTTTACTTCTCTCTGTACACGATATCTGATTGGTTTACCAACGTAGCTCTTAATATACTGGATTCATTAAAACCCAACATATTCACCATAATTTGACAAGTGAAATAACAAACCTGGTGCTAACTAAATATCATAAACTTACTAATCCTCTACATATACTCCCAAAACCATAATTAGTACCAAATTTCTTAGAAAACGCGTTCCTACTCTCTATAACTCTAATTATGAAATTTTTTAAAAAGGTTTCCATCTGCCCTGAGGATACTCTAAGCATTTTGTGTTGGAGACTAGTCCCTCTTACGACTGGTAGCACTAATTCTAAATCTGATAGTAATTTTCCATCGAGCTAAAGATATTGAGTCAGAAACCAATAACAACTCAATACAACCAGTTCATATGTCATGCCATAACCACTATTCAAATAATTGTATACTCATGCCAAATCTTAGGTAAACTCTTAATTACCCCAAGAATTCTGTATACCATAAGCACATATTCTTTATTCATCACTAAGCATCTACGTAACTCATTGTAATAGTATATGTAGTTTCAACCTAAAAAGTAGCATTAGTCCAACCCGAAAACCTCATTAACCTTATAGAATTATAAGTTCTTCCTGTAGTGCATCCATAAGTCACCTACCATAATTTGAAAAATCTATCCTAACATAAATAGGTAGAATCACCAAAACATCACTATTGTCACCTAAATAAAAATCAAGTCTTTAAAAAATTGCAGATAAATCCTTCATAAGTTTGTGCCAAACTAACCCACCTTCATTGTGTTTTCTGAACTCAAAGGAAAAAATTTGTACAAAACTTCAACTCTAAACCAAGGATTTATACATGATGTCTTAGTTCTTCATAGTACTTAACTTGTACCCATGACACAATTCTAGATATTTTGAACTTTTCAATGGATAAGACTCTTGTTCCTTTTCTTAACTCATTTACCCATCCTACCTATTGACTAAAAACCCATGATGTTTTCCTCATACTCTAATAAAAAACATCAAACTAAAGACTTTATTAGGCTTGTTACCAATCAAACTAATAAACTTTATAACCCATACCATGCACAAGTCCTTTTATATACTCTATGAAGAATGTGCTTAATCAATTATTACCTTACCAATCCATACCATGACATAACCTACTACCAAGAATGTAAACTTACAATAAGAAACCTGAATTCTGATTAGAACCATATAGATTACTCCCCTTATCAATAAATATTAGCCCATTCCTTAAAGATTGTATGAAATTGCATACCGTAGCTTATCATCAATCACCTTTCCATCGACCTTACCATATCCTTCATTAGAAACTTGATTTATACCGGTTACCAACTCAAATACACTGTAGAACTTATCAGAACACTTAAACTGAACGTCTATAGACTTCTTTCTCAAAGCATACCCAATAGTTTTTAACCCATTTATTAAACATGTAACCTTATAACCATAACCTGAACAAGACCAATGAACCCATATAACCCCAAAAAGCTGATCTTATTATTGATATGATACTTCAAACCCTAGAGATACATTCTGATCTTGTAAAACAACCAATTTCTAAATGCACAATCTTACCAACATTCTTAGTTACTACCACACAAGTGTACTTACCGAAAACATCCTTTATTCCATAATCAATCCACTATTTTTAGTCTATAATAATACCTCTGGTTGTTAATTAAATCTCTAAAATGCACTTCATAGCCTAAACACATTAATAACTACCATCAACTCACTACTATAACTTTCTTTATAGACTGATGCTTAACCGAGTATCTGTAGTAACATCCCATTAGTTCCTCAAATTTGAATGCAACATTGTACCCAAATTGGTGAAACAACCGCTAGCTCCCAAAGTAGTTAATCCTCACACTTGCTAACTGATGTACCCTATTTCCTTTCATCACTTGTTACACAACATGAAAGTCTGCTAGATCAACTACTAGAATAGAATATAACCCTCAAGAAAGTTGTACCAGATCGCACCACACATTTTTTCCCATTAATAAATTACAATACGTTACAAATACAACTCGGTCTCTAGCTAAAGTAATATGTACCTTTTCGTAAATCCAGGTCGATAGCAATGTAACACACCTTATATCTCTAGCTAAGTAAACACATGTACCTCTACAACAATCATATCAAATAGATCAAACCATTTAAATTCTTCTTATTTTGTCACCATAAATTAAGATAAAACATGTTATTTATACAGACCTCAAAGCAGTCATACTATCTCAAAACTCAATATAAAGAACTCTTTTCCATACCTTACCCTAACCACCACTCTTTTACCAATATGTAAGTTCTTCCCAACTTTGATCATTCCCTATAACAACAATATACGCATCTATCCCACTACTAAACTGACAAAGCCTTATTGATATATACTAATCCTAGAAACCATATTATTCACTCTAATCTCGATTAGCCCAACGTCATTCCGATCATACACTAAGCAACCCATCCATGTACACAAACTTTACTAGGTAATTTTCAAAGTTACCATACTTATTATTGAGTTATCCCTTTAATTGTACGTTTCATAATTATCAAACCATTTATGATACCATGTATGACACATAAGTGCTCTTTAGACTGTACAACAACCAATCATAGAATATAAGGCGTTCAAACCATTTCCTATCTTACCATATGAATATCCTCAAAATGAATCATCAAGCCACAACCTTACTCAATCTACCTTCGAATCACTAAATAGTCCAAGTATGGCTATATATTCTTCCTATAAGTCTACCACTTCCTCTTTAGTACCAGGTCTCACACGAAACCACATAATGAAGCCAAAACTAAAAGCTAGCAAATCTAACAACAATTCCTCACTATAAGTGAGAGAATGGAATTAAGCGATAAGGATTAAACTAAATCAAATACGCATGGTAGAGAATTAAAAGGTGAAGATTTTTCCTAAAAGTCATCATTGCATCTAAAAGATAATTAAAGGGCATCTCCACATAGATCTGTGAGACACTACTAGACTTATCTTATACATTGTGAGTCGTATTAACTAGATCTCTAATACTAACTTGTCATGAAACAATTGCTCATGTCACGATGGCACTTATAATCCTACCTGTAGGCGAACCAACCCGTAATGCAGAATAATAAGTAATAGGATACTACACAAGAAACAACGGTATAAAGGTTTCAAACAAAGAAAATGCAAGGAGTTCAAGGAAAAAATTAAATTTATCACAGTACATTAGACGCTAAGTACAAAATACAAGAAATCTCAAAGTAGAACATGAAATTATCTTCAAATCTCAAAAGTGAAAGAGAGAAAAATAGAAGAGAAGAAGTCAGCTCTGATTGTCAAAAGCTATCTCCTACCACTAAAATCTTAAAAATAATCCACAAATTTTGGGATCAACACCAAGAACTTGGTTCTAGAATATGCACCAGAAAAAAGGTAGATGAGTAGTATGACTACTAATTTAGGATGCAATTGAGTCGAGATGCTCATGAATAGCTTGGTGTTTGG
>JBDJHY010033122.1:0-13972 GCA_039654485.1 Withania somnifera
ATTTATTTGTTCCTTCGATTTGGATTTTATAGATGACCTTACTTCGATTTCTTCGTTTTATTACTTGAATTGGCCTATTCTTACCTATTCTCGTTTTTTACTTTATTTGTCTAATTTGTGCCCGGCCGACCTATGATGCCTACTGGGTACCCGTTGCTTAGTACTTATACTACACTCTTGCATCTTTATCGTGATGCAAATCCTAGTACAATTCATTAGAGAGGATATTGATCGTGCTTGTTAGCTTTTTGTATCCTTGGAGATTAAGGCTTCTAGGCTGACCTCTTCTACCAGCAACAGCTCTGTCACTATTTTGGTGGAAGACGGACTTGCATTATGATATATTTGGTCCCTATTGTTGCAGTATTGTATATTCGATTTTGTGGATAATTATGTCGCCAATGATACCAGATTTTGGGGTGTATCTTTGGGCTATTGTATATATTTATGCCCTCTAACATTCTTATCTCCTCTGCTTTGCTGGTTGCTCCTTAGTTATAAATCGTTGCTTGTCACTACCAGCTGTAGGGTAGGCTTGCCTACAAGTGTGGTTTATAGGTGCTATCATAACCCGAATTTGAATCGTGACAGATCATGACTACAATTTATGAATATGATAAATTTCACTCAATGATAGACTACATAAACTTTGACTTTAAATTCTCAAGAATTTATTTAACTTCATGATATATGATGTAACTATGTAAAACCAACCATAACCATCAAGGAACAATGCTAGCATGAGTAGGTTTCATCATCAACAAGATACTGGGATCAACCTAAAAATTCTAGTTCATAATTTGAAATTGACACTGAGAGAATGTGGACACAAGAATGGAAGACTACTCTTGTTAAAGTCTTCACATACCTGACATGGAGATTATGGACTGAAACTGGAGGTTTGTTGTTCTTGAACCTTTGGGAGATGAACCTTAGTCTTCCTTAAGTAAAAGAACGTACTATTTGCTCCAAGTCTGAAAAAAAGGATAAATGGGAAGATAAACTAAGGTTAGATATTTATACCTCTTTAAACAAACTCAAAACACCGTGGTTCATTCAAAATAGTTCTGGAAAGATCTAAATAATCTTGAGAAAAGAGGTTAAAATAGAAAATGGACAAGTCCATGGTGGGATTGACAAACAGTCAACTGGTCTATGAAACTTGGCCCAAAATTTTGATGCTCATTGAAATGGAATCATGGTAGGATTTACGATTTGCCAACTGCAATAATGAACCGTAGATCGATCCATAGAAACCTCCTTGATTTTATATTACATGGATCAAATTGACGAATAAAACGACGGACTGTCAACCACACTAAAGTCCGTCAATTCCATCATGGAGTTGGAGGACATCAGCTTTAGCTACTGGAATGTTTCGACGGTGTGTTTCATGCCTATCAACTTAGTCAACGATCCGTGGATCTAACCGTGAACCACAAAGATTATCAGATCTTTGTTCTAACTTTTTCATCTTAGTCTCAACATGGTCTAGGATGATTTTGAAGGTGTTACAATTATTTATTCTAGACTTGTTTATTTTTTTTTTTCAGTTATAGTTCTTTAGAGTTAGTTGGGGGTTTGTCCGAACAACTCATCAGTTATTGGTGAAAAAGAAAGTCGGTCAGATATTGTACTCACATTAGTTTTCCAATAAGCTTTTAATTGATTTATGAAAAATTTATTTCACTTTATTGTTATTGCAAAAATTCAGTCCGGCTATAAGCTTTCGCATTATCTTTCAGTTTATGTCTTATGTTTCATGTCAGGCCAAGTAGTTTGCTCGAAACACTTGTGATTTCAAGTGACAGTTACATTCAGGGTGTAGACTCTAGATGTGACAAGAATATACACACATCAATTTGTAAGATTTACATTAAGTGTAGAATATTTTCTCGTGTATTACTCCTCTGAGATATTGAGACGTTCTTCAATTTCTCTTGCCTTTCTTATACTAATAGAAAATGTTGGGCCTTCTTTATTTCCTATTAATTTATCTACTAATGTCTTGTTTTTATTTATCCAAAACGGTCACTGCTTTAACATCAAAAACCATCTCTCTTGACACCAACACCAATGTATTTCTGACTAATACATTAAAGCTTTACCACAAAATGATCAGGAGGGTTTGCAAAATCTTGCGAGATAATTTTTTCTTTTTTTTTTTTTTTTTTAACTAAAGTTCACATTCTAACTTGTGAGTTAAAAATTAGTTTTCACTGAAGTTCACTTTTTTAACTATGGTTCAAATTATTGTTGGAAGAAAGTAATTTTGAACCTTTGATAATTTAAATAGGACAAGCTTATAAAGGAACTTGGAGAAATGGAGAAAGCCTCACCCCACCGCCTCTTAACTATGGTTACCTTCACTATCCTTTAGTGATTACCCATGACCCCATAATCCCACGATCATAGAAAGCTCTCCTCTATGTCAAAATACTTCTTCAAAATTATTTTCTTAAACTTTCCAAAGACTATTTTCTCTTCCCTTCGGAATCTGGAGAAATGAAGAAAACGTAGTTTCTCTGCTGGTGAAAATTATGTAACGAGCCATGAAGAGAAACATCAACCAAAGGGATATTACTTCTAATTGCGTGTAAATTTGAGATTATTTCGAAGAACTAACTTCCTTCTCCCCCGACCTTTTTGCCCATCAAAAATAGATCCCAGTACAGTTTAACAACAATGTCATACACTGGTTTTCTTGACATCAATAGCTCTTATTCATTTCAAATTGAAATGCAGTAACGTTACACTGGCAGTTCAAACAAGAAATTAATCAAAGCTCCTCATGATAAACTGAAGAGATTTAAATTTCTTGTCCTTGATGAGCACATACAAGAAACAACAAAACTCATTGGAAAATTCACGAGTATAATATAAACCGAGATACATTTTTGTGGGAACACGAACAACCATGCTCTTCTCGGCCACCACTTGAAGCCACCTTGTAACTGTGTTCCCAAGTATCTGTGGGAGCAGCTTGTGCATCAGGAATATGACGAGGATGTTTCTCTCTCGTCACCCCTTACCTGTTTCAGCGCATGCTTAAGTGCAGGCAGCAAAGCTTCCAAACACTCCGCAACAGCATTTGGATTGCCTGGCATATTGATGATCTGAAGACATTGTGAAACCATAAGGTACTGAAGGGCTCATATAAGCAGCAGCAGTAGTTAGAAGCTCCAAGAGCTTGTAAAAGATTTCTAACAAAATGATTCTGAACCTCAGAAAAAAAAAAGCAGGAACTTGTACCAGTGAAAGGATACAATTGAATCTTTTGTGGCAATTACAGATAGATGCACTCTCTTTACATAGAAGGAACTCATCCTCAAGCCAGTCCACTCCCTAACAGGTAACCTAGCAGGCATCAACCTTCCGGTCTCCAGTATTAGGGGTAAAACATGAATGGGACAAAAGAAATATCCTAACGATACCAGGAGACTTAAAAGTAGAAATAGCAGCAAAAGTTGAGACTTAAAAAGGAGCATCTCTCATATACTGATTTTAAATTAACAAAACCATCTGATAATATACTGCAACTACCAACAAACGGCATTTGCATTTGGTGAAGTCTAAGAGTATTCAATAATCGACACTTCCAATAAACATTTTCACTACTTTTTTGCAGGTTATATACTCAACTTAGTATTTTGAAAAGGAAAACATTGAAATTGAATACCGAAACAGCTTGCATCTTGATGAGGTTCACTATCAACTCGAAGTACTTTCCCCTGCATATGTACCTCATCCTGAACTACCTTAAACTAACACGGATTTACAGCAGCCAACCTTTTACAAACAGAAAAAGAAAGAAAAGGAAATAAATGAAACTACACTCTACATATATCACTGGCTTCCTGCTGGAGGGGATAAGGGATCCTTGGTATCCTTATATAGTCTTGGACAATCCTCCCCTCATGAGCTGGCTTTTGGGTTGAGTTAGGGGCAAGAATGGAGTTTCTCCGCCACCCCTTACAAAAATAAATTTTCACGTATTTGGCCCATATAAAAAAAAACAAGCCCAGCCCACACGTGAGGGGGCTTGTTGAGAATATAATCATATCATATCATATATCATATATATACTATTAAATTAAAAGTGGGAAGCTCTCATCCTTCCAAGTTGGATTATGATTTTTCCCCCATAGTACATCAAATTCATATTTATCATATCATCATATATTACTATATAAGTGGAAAGCCCCAGTGTTATCAAAGGCGCGCTTTAACCCTAAAGCGAGGCTCAAAACGTGCGCTTTACTATCGTCGTCAAGTTTCTAAATCATACTTTTCCTTTTCAATGAATCTCTAAGGAAGAAGCAACACTAAACAATTGATATTTCACTTTATTGTAGTTATTTTTCAATTTCATTGTTCATATATTTTCTATCCATGCTTATAACTATTTGTATTGGACTAAACATAAATATTTTTATTTATGCTCCTTTTGCGCCTTTTTTCATTAAAGTCCACACTTTTATTTGGAAAAATGTTTTGCGCTTTAAGCCCCAACAAGCCTTAGAGCCTTTTTACGTTTTTCGCTTTTGATAACACTGGGAAGCCCCCAAGTTAAAAGTTACATTACCAAAATATCCCTATAAAGACATAATATTATGTACCAACATATAAATACCTATTAATTATAATAAATACTATCATACTATTAGACTAATAGACACTATTATTATATATTTATGGACAAAATTATAAATATATAATAATTATAATAAATACTATCATAGTATCATATCATTACCATACACACACACACATTATACACTATTCTAAAAGCGGGAACCAAAAAATTGAATTACCAAAATGTCCATCAAAATTATGAATGACTATATTGCCCTTGAAGTAAATATTATTTCAAGAACTTTTTTGGTACATAAATGTAAATACACATTCTATAACAAAAGTTTTAAATACAATAACCAAAAATAAAAATTGGAGTCTTTTTTTTTTTCCTGGACGAAACGTGAAAGCAGTCCCTTTTCCTTCCAAAATACAACCCAAATATCAACATTTAATTTGTCCAATATTTAATATTTCTTAATAATTACTTTCTGCATGTTTTTAGAAGTGTAACCGTTGCTCTATCGAAGTGTAAAAGTTACATTCTATTTTAATAATAATACATCAATCATTGATAAGTGCGACCCATGAAAATTTTTCTATTAAAACATAAATTCGTGGTTGATTTTCAATCCAAATTTTTGATATGCTATAATCATTCGGGAATAAACTCAGTGAGGAACAAAAGGTAAATTATTTTTTTTAAAAAAAAATTATAGTAAATATTTATTTTAAGAACGTAACAATTTGTATATATAAGCCAGTACTTACCTAGTACAGAAAACCCCTTTACAAGAGAATTAACACCAATAACAGAGCATGAATCCTAGCAAGAATCTAGAACTTCTAGGATTGCTTCTGCATCTATTTGGTAGCTAGCTTTTTGTATACCAAAAACATAGCAACATAATACAATCTTTTTTGATCTTTTGTAAGGGATTACTTTTGTCCGCACAACTTCCAGCACTCCCTTCCTTCCAAATGGGCCACCAATGTAGGTCGGAATGTCCTCCAGTAGCTTCTGTTCTTTGCCCCTTTACCAGCTTCTTCCTAAATGAATAGTGTCAACAATCTTGCTAGGCATTGTCCATTATATGCCCCTGAGATTGCTGAAAATCTTTCACAGTTGGTCTGTAATTCTGCGACAAAGGAACAGATGGCTAATAGTTTCAACTGCTTCCCCACATAAACAACAGCGTCACTAGGACAATTACTCTCTTCCTCTGGTTGTCATGTGTTAATACTGCCTCCTTTGCTAGCAACCAGGTAAAGCCTGTCATCTTTAGACGATTTTTGGCTTTCCAGATTTGTCTCCGAGACCAACAGAGGTTTTGTGGAGACCTGTTAATGACCTTGTAGCCTGAACTCTCACTGTATAAATCCCCTTCTTGTGTTCAATCCATCTTAGTTTGTCCTCTTCCATCAAACCTTGAAAAGGCTCCAACATTTTAAAAAACTTTGCTAGTCTCCAAACCTCCCAATCATTTAAGTTCCTTATAAGCTGTAGATCCCACTCTTGAGGTGACTACATTTCAGCCAGAGTTCCATTTATGTGCTAATAGTTCAAAAATATCATGAAACCTTTCAGCTAGGTTACCGTTACCAATTCATTTATCTTTCCAAAAACTTGTTTTGATGCCATTTCTGACTCTAACTGCATTAATTAGTGTTGGCCTGCCTTCCAAGAATAAATACTGTGATTTCCATCTAGCCAACTTCTTCTCACATTTCCAACACAGTCCCAAATTACATTGGATTTTGATTTTGCCCCCAGAACCATCCCCAAATAAACAGATGGCAGTTCGCCTACCTTGCCTCCTAGCACAGAAGCCAACAAACTCATGTTAAGGACTGAGTTTACTGGATACATGTGGCTCCTACCCAGCTGATGTGTAGACCTGACATTCCTTCAAACAGCACCAGCGTGACCCTTAAAAATACCTTAGTTTCTCCTCATTTGCATCACAAAATATCAAAGTGTCATCTGCATATTAGAAGTGTGTCACCTCCATATTCCTCTGGTTTCTAGAGCTCCATTGATTAGAGCTTCATTGATAAGAGCAGAAAACTTCACTGTTGAAATGCAAAAACTGATCCATCTAATCCACTTTTCCCCAAATCTCATTTTCCTGAGAGTGTTGAGAATGAATCCCAAGTGACATGATCATAGGATTTTTCAATATCTAACTTGCATAGGATATCTGGTCTTTTCTGAGCCATTCTGGAATCAACTACTTCATTTGCTATTAGCAAAACATTCAAGATTTGTCTTCCTCTGATAAAGGTCATCTGCTGAGGGACCACTAGTTTATTCATCACCCCTTTGATTCTTTCTATCAAGACTTTAGATAACAACTTGAAGAAGCTTCCTATCAGATCCTTTCTTCTTTGGGATCAAAGCAATATAAATGGCATTGAAGCTCTTCTCAAACATCTCCTCATGAAAAAAATGAAAAGCCTCCTTGATATCTTGTTTCACAACCTCCCAACATTTGATGAAGAATCACCATAGTGTATCCGTCAGGTTCAGGTGCTTTATCTGTAGCACGCATTTTCAAACATGTAAGAACTTCTTGCTCTTCAAGTCTGGCTTGTAGTCTTGTCATTTCCTATTCTGAAATGGTTGGGCAGTTTATCATGTTCCCCTCTGGTCTCCATCTATCTGTCTCAGAATACACTTTCTGATAAAACTGTATGATTTCCTCCCTTACTTTGGCTGTTTCCCTTACAATCTCTCCCTGTATTCCATGTGATCAATATGACTGCTTCTCCTGTGAGCATTTCCTGAGTTGTGGAAGAACTTTGTGTTGTCTCCTTTTATTAACTATAAAGCCCTAAACATTTGACTCCAAGCAATCTCCTTATTTTTTAGGAGTTCTTCATATTTCATAAAGGCCTTTGATTTCATGGTGACCTCTTCATCTTTTAGTGCCTTACTGCTCATCAAGGACTCGAATTCTGCCAACTTGTTGAATAAGTTAATCCTTTGAATGTGTAAATTTCCTTTTGCAGCTCTGCTCCATTCTCCGTTTTACCTTCAGTGCTTTTAACTTACATGCTAGGATGTAGTCTGGCCTTCCCTGGAAAGAGAAAGAGCTCCACCAAGATCTGATAGTCTCAACAAAACCCTCTGTATTTGCCACCAATTCTCAAATTTGAAATATGATTTACTATGCTCCCATGGTTCACAAAGTAAGGCTATAGGAACATGATCAGAAACTAATCTTTGGAGGGTGGACTGTTTCATCTTTTTAAACAGTTCACTCCAATCTTGTTAAAATCTATTCTGGAAGTTGTTGCGTGAGTGCCCCCTTTGAAACATGTGTATTGACTTCCTTCCAGTGTCAAATCAGTAAGTTTAATATCTTCAATGGTATCTGAAAATTCCATCATAGCAGTAGATCTTCTTTGACAGTCCCTTTCTCAAAAGGGAATCTACAAACATTAAAATCTCCGTAAACTACCCAAGGCCCCTCCAATCAAACCTCTAACCCTCCTAGCTCATCCCAAACCTCCCTCCTTTCTATCTTACAGTTTGGAGCATACACCCCTGAGATGTGGCATTTGAAATTTTAAAGTAAAGCTTCAAAGCTGCATGTCAGAGTGTCAATACCTCTCTCCCTTCCACACCCTGGAATCCGAAAGCATAAGGATCCCTCCTCTAAATCCACTTGCCTCAAGGCAAGCAAAACTGATCCATCTCCCTCCCCATAATTGTTTAACGATGTCTTACATCTCCCCTTGTAATTTGTTTCCTGCAGACATACTATATAAGCTCCCCATTGATTAATACAGCTCTTCACCACCCTTCTTTTCCCCACATCCTTTAAACCCCTAACATTCCAGGACACTAGTTTGAGCTTTATTTCTCAGACTGAGCCTTCTCTTCCCCTTATACCAAATAGCCTTGTTTTTTAATTTGACATCAAAATTAATTAGGTTCTTTATTTTATTAGCACCTCTGAACTTGCCTTTTTTGATAGCAGTTGGTGTCTCCATTCTTCTGGCTTGTCTGCATGCATCTATTTGCATGAGTTTTGTGGCTTCCTCCTCGTGCCCTTTGAAATCAGCCCCAAACATCTTGCCTAGCTTGATGATGTTCTGACGCACTAAGGTAGATATTGTTCTCTCCTGAATGGCTGCTAAATCTTCGATCTCCGTTGCAATAGGGACTGCCTCTTCTATTTCACATATCTCTCTCCTATCAATCAACTGATTAATTATGATTTGCTGATCATGTACCCCCTCTGTTGTAGTCTCCTCTTCCTCTGCATTCTTCCCCATCTGCATCTCCTTTTCAATGAGAGTGCAAAGGCGGGTGTACCCTTGTTTTCAATCAACATTTCATCCAAAGAGACCTCAGTAGTGGGTTGAGAACTTAAATCATTTATAGCTAATTGAGGCTTTGGGTTGAGCCAACCCAAATCAATTAATGAAAAGGCTCTCTAATATCTCTTATCATATGCCCCTAATGTGCACTTGTAGGGCATTTTTTTGAAATTTTTTAGACACATGTGTCGACCAATCCAGCGCTGTCAGAGAGCCAATCTGTGATATGATTTGAAATGAGGCTTTTGACCTTTGAGCACAAGCTTTCTCCTCCGGCCTGCCTTTTTCCGACCTTTGATTGATTGATTCTTTTGGGACTTTTTTGGTTTTGGAGCAGGTGCTTTTAGATCTTGATTAATCGCTTGAATTTCCGGTGTTACCTTCTCGAAAGTAGTCTGCCGCTCGGCCCAAATTGGGATTCTAAAGATGAATCCCTCTTTGGCAATCGACACCACATTTAGTATGCATTGAGCATCTCCGGAAACTTCAATTCGTGCCCATTTGAGATGATTTCTCAGTTCTTCTCCTCCTCTATACTCTTCCATACTCCACACTTGTTTCTGATCTCCTTGAAGGTTTCTTTGGACCACAAATGGAGAGGAAGCCCCATAGCTCTAATCCACGTCGATTGAGGCTTTTCTTGAATCGAAGAATAACCGAACAATGGATTCCACCAGTCGAGCTTTTCCTGATTATTCTTCCAGGCCCATTTCCCTTGTAGAATTTGCTCCGCCAGAACCTATTTTGGAATTCAAAGGATATTGACTGATATTGACTCTGAAGACACTCTTCCATGTGGATGTGGCCCATTTTCTGATATCCGCTAAGGTTGGTGGTACGTCACCCTTGAAAGCTCCAGTTAAACACCTCCCTAATAGGCCTTTTTCATCATAAGGCACCTGCTTTTCCTGAGAATACCATTTACTATCCTCAACTACCATAGTAAATGTAGTGTCCTTGCTGATCATTTTGGGTGGATGTTTGACTATGGGAGGAAGTGTCCCATTAATGAACCATTCAATCTTAAACGCTATGTCTTTCCACCCAGCATTTATGGCTATTTCATGAACTATGATGACTTCTCTAGCTTCCCCTTTTAACGCTTGGATGCTCATAAATCTGGCCATGTTCATTATATTTCCCAGTTCCATAGAAATCAGCTGCATGCTCTTTAGTTCTCCATCTTCTCAGAAAATTCCTTTAGTCAAGTTGAAGCCTCCTTGAGAATATGGCATATCCATTCCATGATTTTCCTGCTCAAAGTTATCCTCCTCATCCTATGTCTGCTTTTCTCTACCCAATCGGACCACTGGTTATTACCCGAGGTCCCACCTTATGATATCGAAGGATTTGAAACCCGCTTTGAAATAAATTATGTTTTCCGACATAGATTCGGTAGATTTAGCTATTAAGATCAAGGGAAAAATTCAAAATTTGCCTGGGTTAGTGACACGTGTCGGCGAGTGGGG
Source organism: Withania somnifera (assembly GCA_039654485.1). Lineage (NCBI taxonomy): Eukaryota > Viridiplantae > Streptophyta > Magnoliopsida > Solanales > Solanaceae > Withania > Withania somnifera. Next base: position 10,374 of record JBDJHY010033122.1, read on the forward strand.
CACGTGGATTCGGTGTCTCTGGAGTTCTGGCGGCGCGTACAGAGGCGTCGGGGATTTTTCGATGATGGGTTTCCTGGGTTTAGGTCGCCGGTGGTTGGTGGTGGTTGTAACGGAATAATATCGAAAGAATTGGAAGAGGGAAGAGGGGTTTCGGTGACCGGAAGGACCACAGGTGGGGTTTTAGGCTGTAACGTGGTTTTAAAAGTTTACATTGGGATTCTTGCCTGAGAGAACCTTTTTTTCCTTTCCTATAGTAAATATTTTGATTTAAATTTGTCTTTCTTCATATTTCTTTCTTATTCATCTTCTTCTGTTTGTTGAGAAATACTCAATTTGTCACAGTTACAAGATGGAGATTCACCAAGTTCAAATTGTAAGTGAATTTTTATTTTTCAAATCTTTGTTTTTGGAGTAATCAAATATTAATTTTTTTTTGATAATATCACCTCCTTAGGTGAGAAATATTCTTATACATGTAACTTTCTTTTTTGTAGTCAAAATAGCGAAAAAGCTAGGATGTTAATTTAGCCCATAATAGTCTACTTTTTTTCTTCAGAAAATAGTTTCTTGGTTCTTAAGGATTGTATGCTAAAACATTTACTTTTGATAAGTTTTAATTTTTTAATCTTAAAAGAAATTGCTTAAATTATATTACAATCATTTATTCTTATTGCTAAAAGATGGTCATACAGATCTCGAAAAAATATGCATGAAGTAAACTATGTTAAAATCTTGACCTTTTATGATAGGAAAGTGGACTGGGATATTGCACAAAATTAAATCTCCTCTCTTAACTTTCTTTGTCATCATTGCTATATTTTATATTTATGAGTGCAATGGTGTGATAACTTTTTCTAAACAAATGAAAGTTGTTAAATCTCTTTCATTTGAGTCTAAACTATTAAAATTGAGTTAGTCGAGTGTATGATCATGATTCATCAATATGCACTTTAAGTTATTGTTTAATTCAAAGCTACTCATCAAACATATCTTCCTAATATTTTCTTATGGATTAGTTTATACCAACCAAATGAAAACATGTGTTGCACGTGTCCAGATACTAGTTATTATTAAAAGTGGGAAGCTCCCAACCTTCAACATTGAATGACGATTTTTCCCCAGTATTAATCATATTTAAAACATCTAAATAAATATTAAACAATAATATTTTTAATTACCTTTCAAAAAATAATAAATTTGTAATTACTTTGTGAAGCCTATCCAAAATTTTTGGTGTTATCTCCATCTTCCCTTACATTGCAAATTTCTAGCTTTCAATAATTAATAAATTTGTAATGACTTAATGAAGCCTATCCAAATTTTTGGTGTTATTTCCATCTTTCCATACGTTGCACCTGTTGCATTCTTTCAGCTTCTTACAGTAATTATTACAAAAGGTAATGTTGGTTCATTTCCCCCTCCATGAATACATACATTAAAGTCATATTTCTTAATGGACATTAAGAATCTATTTTCTTGCCCGACATGGTTCATGATCTCCATTTCCCTAGGTTATTATTCACCCATTGTGTGCATCTGAAATAACTTCTTACACATTATTTCCCTTTTAAAATTCTTCATTATAGCAATGTAAATTATCTTGATCATTACTAATTATGGTTGTAATTTTTCTTCCTCCCAGCTATTAATTTCTCCCACAATCTTTCACATTCTTTACCACTCTCTATAAAGATCCACAATAAGATGTATTTTTCTCATTATCTTATCGGTCTTAATTCCTTCCGAGTCAAAAACACTTTTCCCAGGTCTCTATTTACTTATTCCCTGCTTGTATCCAATAATGTTCACGTAATTTCTTGGCATGTGTTGTTTCTGATTTTAGCCACCTTTAACCTCATCGATACTTCCATACACCTCTGTCAAATTGTAATTCCTATCATTCTATAAAATTTGTCTGATTAGGAATTACATTTATCATATGTTACCTCATTTTCTATTTCTGTTTAATTAGTGTTTTAACGCTTTTAATAGGTATCTTGCTAACTGCTTCCACAAATTTGGTCTAACTTCTCAATTTCCTATTTCTTTTTTAAAACCTAGTGTGATATTTATAGCATCACATCAACAAACTTTGATTTTATTTTAAAACAAAAATATGTTGTTTAATATATGTAATTTTTTAAAACTTATATATTATTGACAAAAGGTACACTTATTGACAAAGCGCATGCCCAGAGACTAGTTAAGGACATAAACGAATGCTCTCTTTAAAAACTTAAGCTTTTAGATGAAATAGTCATACTTCGACATGGTATCAAAATCAGGCCCGTCCAAGTAAATGTTTATCCGATGTTAGGCCTCTCGTCTTACATTGTCTATGCTCTAGAAGTCTAGTTATAGATGTAGGGATTTGTTGAGTCCCACATCGATGGGCTTAGGACTTTGGTCTCTTTATATAGTGTTGGGCAATTGTCACCTCTTGAGCTAGATTTTGCGGTTGAGTTAGGTCCAAAATCCATTTCTTAACAAGGTATTAGAGCAGGAAGGGGTCTTGGGATTGAATCTCACAGTCACACATTATCAAAAAAAAAAAAAAAAAAATCTACATGCTTGGCCCACCAAAAAAACCAAGCAGACACGTGGGGGGGAGGGGGGGGGGGTGTTGAGAATCTAATTAAGTAACAAAATTATGCTCTCCCAAATAGCTCAAACACCAAAATTTTCCACTAGTTGTAATTTTAGATTGACAAATTTTCACGATTCTCTTTCCCATTTCTTTCAACTATGGAAATGTAAACGGAAGCATGATGCCTGTTCCCAGAGGTAAAACATTATATACCTAAAACATGAATGAACAGCAAAACCAACACACAGATAAATACAGATCATTGAATTAGGGAGAGAAGATGAATAAACTGATGATTATGCAACCCGAGTTCCGAAACTTAGTACTCAGTTAAATTTGCTTAAGAAAAGGAGTTTACTGAAAATGAAAGACGAGCCGTTATTTAAAACTCAACACTCAGATCTGACTTGCTTAGTGGAGTTCAGTCAAGTGGAAGATTGAGGTTATAAAGACAGAAACTTTGCTAGTAAAACCAATATCTTGTCCCTATATAGAAGATCCTATCATAATACAACTGATGAAATTGCATCCCAAGTTTTGAGTTAAATTCAAATGATAAGGTGAAAGGGTAGAGTAAAAACTGAAACCTTGTCAATACCTATAAAAATAATTGAAGCCTCTTCAGCTCAATGATTTTGGACTTTCTCAAAACAGGTTTTAGGAGAAATATACACAGAAACTTCACATAAACTTGCAGTAGAACTGTTCTAGCTCTAAGATGCCATAAGCTTCATTAAAAGTAAAGATTAAAATAAAAAACTTAGCCTTAAAATCAAGTTTTACATATTAATCCGAGTAATTATAGCACTACGTGCCTGAGAAAATGGATATTTAGCTCAGTATGTCAACTCAGTGACTTGGTGTTATTCAAGTCAAAGTATAATCTTGTACAAATTCAATTATCTTTTTAGTTTAGCGTAATTAGATCTTACTGTAATAGTCTCAAGGTGTAAAACCACAAATGCCTTCCCTTTGTCTAGTCAAGGGCACAATTTTAAGCTGAGCTTATCAA
>JBDJHY010033232.1:0-13972 GCA_039654485.1 Withania somnifera
TAAGTTTTCTTCCCTTTTTACCCTTCAAATTCATAGCTTCCACCATTAATGGCTCAAAGAGTTGAAATTGATAAAATCATTCCCTAATCTTTATATTTTTGTGTAATTATTCATTTGTATACATTGTTCCAAGTATCAATTATACACCAAAATTCTAATGTTAAATCTATAAAGATTGAATCTTTGACCCTATTAGTGTCAAATCTTTTTAGGCAGTTTTGAAGCCCTTACTGCACTCGAATTGTGTAAAAATTTTGGAGCACGGGTTCCTGGTAACGTTGGGAACCCCCTAATGAAATTTATTTTTAGTTTCGGCAAGCAGATCCCACAAGCCTGTTTTAGGCTCGATTTTTGGCCTAGTCCAGAATTTAGTATAAATTATTTTGTTAGACTCATATTAATATATAGAATACATTGGATCAAGTTTCAAATCATTCAGAGACCATTTGACGTCGTTCGGAGTAAGATTTGTGACTTTGCAGAGCTTTGTCGGACGATAGGTAGGCTTCATGGGGCTATCTATGGGCTTATAGCTTTAATAATTGTACAATAGCATCCTTGGATTAGGTAGCTAGGTGGATACATGTCCCTTTACCATTCTTTCTTCTCTTCCATATCGATAATTATATTTTGACATCCGATTAATATGGTGCATGAGACTTAGAAATTGATTAGAGATACCTGTGCAAGGCATAAGATGTTGAGATTACATGATCATATGTTGATATGAATACTTTTTGACTTGTCATACATTTATGAAACGATAGGTTGGGCCTATGGCTCCGATAAGAGTGCATTAGGGCTGGGTCAGTATTACCACCTTTTTATTGAGCCATGATGGCTAGAGGACAACTTTGATAACAAAGATGAATAATGACATAGAGAAATCAATGGTAACATTCTAATAATAATATAAGTAATGATCTGTTACTGCTTTAGAATCAACATTGTATTGAGCACCCAATAATACTATTTTCACCTATTTTTGTATAGGTTTCACATCCTGGCACCACGAAATATCATTTTTCTTATAAATGTTGGGACTTGAGACAAACTCCATTCGGTAGTGAGTACAACCACTGGGACTTGAGTCCATTGTCGTACAACAGTAAGTATAGCTTTTTGACACACATGGTACTACTTGTTATAGACATTGACGATACCCTATCTTTTGTGGATTTTGGTGATACGATGATATATCAGTGGTGTACGCCTTGACTTGTCGAGCAGGTCTTGATGGTACTATTGATATGAGGCACGAGATGCCAGACTTGATTTTACTATTAATATATGGAACAAGATGTCAGGCTTGAGATTCATTGCGGTTTTGATATTGGGATGTGAGGTTTATATGACGTTCATTTGCGTGTTTAATTTTCTGCACTTATTTTCTTCAGTGTGCTCATTTATCATAAAGGGGGGCCTATGGGTGAGCGTGTTTTCTATGTACGCTGCACTTCCTTATTGGGTACTTGTCATCATTTATTGGCTTTACCTTATTATTCCTATTACTGATTAGTTGTCATTTTTGGTTAATTATTGTTTCTTTTTATGTGGGGTTTGTGCCTTTTACTATTGTTGAGCCATTCACTCTTTCACTTGAGGTTACGGTATATCGTCCATGTTCTATTCCTATCTTCTTGATCCTTTAAGTTATTATTCACATATATTGTTGCAAGGGTTCCAGGTATGTTTTCCTTCATTGCCTTAGATCCTGTTATGGGATTAGCTAGCGAAACATGCCTACTTGTACTTGATTTATAATTGAGTGGCTAGCTTCCCTTGTTGTACTATTTACTTCTGTGACCCCTTTCTTGTATTCTGTTATTTATTTAATTTATTATTGTTATGTGCTCACTGTGCCCTCAAAGTCTACTGGGTATGGGTTGCTTTGGTAGCTTATACTCATACTACAGTTGCACATGTGCAGATCCGAGTACAGGTTCTCGATCGTGATTACCGCCCGCGGTTCGTGTAGTTATTATTTCTTCAGAGATTCAGGGTAAGCTTTGTGTCCATCTTTTACCTAATTCTCTTCAGATTTGACATTACTATTTGATCTCCATGTATTTCGAAGATACATTTGTATTAGACCTATTTCAAATTTATCGTTTCTACACTTAGTTGTTCGTTTAACACTGATACCGGATTTTGGGGTATTTATTTGATTCATAAAACTTTCACACTTATTTATCTTCTATCTATTGATATACTTTTGCATTTGATATAGTAGTCCTCCGCTTCGATTCCGGACTATGGGGTTGTGTTCTCCTACTGGTAGTATAGTAAGTGCCATCATGATCCACGATACTATATCAATAATCATCTGAACTGAACTGCAATCTTATAATGTCAGTATATATGGGACTGTGTTGTCTCTATTGCATAAAACAACTGGATTATGGGACACAATTGCATGAAATATCACTCACGGTAGCAGAGGGTTATCGGGGTCTACATTGCGATCACGTGAAAAGACTACGGATTACGTAGAAAGGAGTACTTGCACTAGAATAACAAAACACCAGCGAACTCAGCTGCCAAATCAATCTTTAAAACAAGGTTCAGGATGTGTTCGGGACCCAATAAAAACAAGCTAAGAAATTTCGATTGAAGGTCATTTCAACAAAAAAAATGACCAAAGTCTACATTATGTCAAAAATAACAAACTTTCTAATCGAGAACTTGAAATGATCCTATTTGGACTGAAGCCCAAACGAACAACTCACTTAACCCAAACTTGACATTCCAGAGTTGATGGCACAATCATATTTTCAATTTAAGGCTCTGATCACAAAATAACTACCCAAAACTCCACTTATGAAACATAAAGCTTTTAGACATAAAACTTCACACAAATTCAAAATTAATGCTCTTGGACTCAAACCAAGAGTCCATCTAGACCAAAATCTACATTTCGGAGCTAATAGAACTGTCAGAATTAAAATTTGAGTTTATTTTAAAAGAATGTTTACCTAAGTCAATAATTTAATAAAAAGGGCATAGAAATAGAAAATCGGACAGAGCGAACAAACGAATGACCTGGGAACCGAACTACCAATCCTGAGAAGTCACAAATGACTTAGGGTTGCTAAAAGCTCTAAGATACAATAAAATGCAAGATTACAAAAATGACTAGGACGTTCATTACAACATCCACTACTAAAAAGGAATTTTCACCCGAAAGTCAAAAAAAGGAAATACCTTAAGGACCAAATAGAAATGGATATTGAGACCTCAAATTACTGTAGATCTTCTAAGTGGCCTTCGCCATGCTATAATATCTCCATTGTACCTTAACCATTAGAATCTCATGAGGTCTCAACTACCTCACCTCTCTAGCTAAAACCAAAATTGGATCCTCAACAACCATTAATCCCTCATCAACCTAGAATGAATAATAATAAATAATGTGTGACTAATCAGAGATATACCATCTCAACGTAGAAACATAAAACACAGGATGCACAAATAAAAATATATGAGGCAAAGCTATCTTATAAGCAGCACTACCAATTCAATAAAGAATCCCTAAAGTCCCAATATACTGGGGACTAAGCCTACACCTCTTTTAGAGCCTCACCATGTCTTCTATCGAAAATACCCACAATAACTCATGATCAAGAACACTAACTTCCAAGGCACAACAACAGTGGTCAAAGTTACTCTTCTGCATATTTTGGGTATCTCGAGTCTATCCTGAATCAATCGAATTGTATCAAATACATACTAAAGTAGATTGGTACTCTGCAATATAGACTAAAATCCATCAAACCATTCAATAAGAAAATTCCATAGCCTACAATACAAAGGCTCAAATAGAGCCATATGAATACTAGAATGGTAGCTATTATTATAAGAAAAGTCTACCAAAAATATAATGTTGATCCAAATAACCTCCAAAATCAAGAACACAAGATCTCAACATGTCCACCAGGACCTAAATAGTCCTCTCGAACTGAGCATATATACAGGGATGAAATTTTTTTCTAAGATAAACCTGAATACCCATACCATACTAAACCACACTCCAAAACTGAAATGTAATCGGAGACCATGATCAGAGATAATAGAAACTGGCGTGCTAAGATATCTAACAATTTGCTGAAAATAAATTAAGGATAACTTCTCTACACTATAATATGTATGAACCATAATAAAGTGTGCGAACTTAGTCAACCTATCGGCAATCAAACAAATCCAATCATGGCAACAAAGAGCTCGAGGTAAACCTGAGATGAAATCTATGGTAATTGTTTTCCACATCTACTCAAGAATGGGAAGCCTCTTCATCAATGTACCAGATATCTAGTGCTCAAACTTGACCTACTGACAATTCAATCTCCTAGAAACTAACTCAACTATATCCCTCTTCATACCAGTCCACAAGTAAATTTTCCTCCTGTCTCTTTATATTTTTGCCGCACCTAGGTGGATGAAATAATAGGAATTATAGGCCTTATGGAGAATAAACTAAATCAATGAATCAACTCTAGGTAAATAAATGTGTCCCCAAAATATTAGAAAAATATATGAACCTATTGTATCTCTATGGGAATCACCATACAACAATCGATCATGATATAAACCAAATATAGAACCTCAAATTGACACTATTGGATCTAGTAAATTAGGGTAGAAAGAGCCTCAACACTAGAAAGAATACAAACTGAATCTAAAATATCAAGTCTGACAAATCGATTAGCCAAAGAGTAGATGTCCAAGTCTAACAGCCTCACAAAAACTAACAACAGCATCAAACTATCTATGCTCACTGCCTTCTGGCTCAAGGCATCTGCTACCATACTTTCCTCGGATGATACATGATAGAAATATCATAGTCCTTCTACAACTCAATACACCTCCTTTGGAGACCATTATATTTCTTCTAAATCACGATATACCAGATACTATGATGGTCAGTGAAGACCTCACAATGAACTCCATATATGTAGTTGTGCAAAATATTAAGTGCGAAGACTACTGCAACTAACTTCTTAATGGGTGGGGAAGTTACGTTCATAAACCTTAAGATATCTAGAAAAATAAGCAATCATATAACCCTGATGCATCAAAACAAAACCCTAACCAATACCAAAAGCATCACAATAGATTGAGAAACTCTTGCCCTCAATCGATAGTCTTAACACAAGAGTAGAAGTCAAGATAGTCTTTAGCCTCTAAAAAGAAGTCTGACACTGATTTGGCCACTAAAAGGAACACTATCTCTATTTAATATAGATAAAGGAGTTGTTATGCAATAGAATCCCTCAACAAAATAGGATAGTATCAAGAAGGCCCAACAAAGCTACGTACCTCAGTCGGATTAGTTTTTCTAGGCTAATCACGGATGATGTGTTGGTAATTAAGGCAGTAGAACTTGCCAAAACAAAGGATTTGAGATTTCTGTTGAGAACTATTTTGGGAGTTTTATGTGTTTGTTGTGTATTTTTAGGATGTTGGAGAAGGATATGAGCAAAATGATTGAGATTTGTGCTAAGTATGGAGAAATAGAGGACAAGATGGTCTATACCAAGATAGGATGGACTATACTGATGTTCTTATCGATAGAGTAGAGGTAGGCTTTGACTATTGGGATGAAAATTTTCCAACTTCAAAAGGACATAAGGCAACATGGACCGTACAGGCTTGGGATGAAATGTGTCTAGCCTCTGAAGATTTGATGCTAAGGATGGAGAAAAATACAAGGCTCTAACCATGAAGGTTGGAATGGACAGTTCTAAATTAGGACAACCCATAATGAGTATTGCTGTTGAAGACTGGAACAAAATGAAAAATAATTTAATATGTATTTAGGAAAGGTTCAGGACATGGATTGTCCCAAGACAGGACATCCCATGCCACCACCCATACTACCTAAGTCAGTCCATTAGTCTCCTAATTAATCGGAGATTCAATCCCCATGTCTATATGTACTTTGTTTTAGGGGTTTTACAATGTTACATGCTCATTATTTACTTTTTCTTGTATGTTCGAGTTTGTATTGTTACTTAAAATGTATTTTGGGAGTTTTCATCTTTATTTTATTAATCAAAGACTATATTTCCATCTTAATCATTATGAATCACTGTTCATTAATCATAAGTTCCATTATCATGATTCTTGTCACAGATTATTCATGATAATAACATAAGCATGAGTACATGAACACCATAAATAAGGTTGTGGGAACTATGACAGATTAAAAGTAGGTATAGGTACACCTTAGCTATATTGAATAGTGTAGTGCATGTATTGTAGGGTTCTTTTAATTGATTGCTTTCTTACGGTGGCCAACGTTAAGAACTTGCCCATATTCTTTAATTGCCTTGGGAGGGAGGGGGTGGGGTGGGGGTATATTAGGAAAAGAAAACTATGATGGAGATTTGGAAATTCCATATAATTAACCTAAGACCTGGTAGAGATGGTTAGATTTGAGATCAATAATTTGGGGATGGTATGGAAGACACTATGAGACTTGGCAGAGATTAGTATAAAGTTACCTAATTAAGGCCTGGAGGTGTTTGGGTGAAGTTAACTATAGATTTTGCATACATAGTACCAGTATAGAATCCTAGTACCAAACGCTTATAGAGTTATGAAGTTGTGGGGAACAGAGTCCTAGTGCCTCCATAATCTTGGTTCACAACTTAAAGAATTCTCTCTTTTTTTATTGTTAAATAATTATCTTGAAACTAAAACCCCAAATTTACTTTCTGTAATAATGTAATTCAAAACTACTTACTACATCATGAAAATATGCTATAAGATGATATTTCATTGTATTCCCTATGTCTTTAACAACGTCCTCTTTAAACTTTTTAATTGAGATGTAGTTTTGGGTGATATTAATTTTTAGCATTTTTGCAAAGGAATACGGCTTGAAGTAGTCTATTAGTAATTTTTTTTTATTAGTATTTCTCAAATCTTTCTTATCTTTGTTGTTTTTGTCTTTTCACAGGGTCACAGGTAGTTTACGCCACTACCCGAAGCTCAAGTGGTCCCTTATTACCTTTTGATCTTGAAACTGGTTGTACATTAAGAACAATGGCTCAGACTGCTGAAGAATTGCTTGCAGAAATAGCAGTAGAGGAAGTTAGGCTTACAACTGAGTGAGAATAGCAGGCTCAATTGTACCTAATCCCACATATTAATGATAAACATAATGATGATGATGAGATTGGTGAAATTAGTTCTATAGTGCTCCCACTACTCGATAAAGATGCCAAGTTTAGCATCACTAACTCTATGATCCAACTATTGAACTTGCAGGGACTATTTAGAGGGACGACTAGGGAGGACTCCAATCTGCACTTGACTAATATTCAGGGACTTTTTCAATTGTTTAAAATTCCTAGGGTTAGTCAAACTTCTATCTTCCTCTGTCTATTCCTTCTATTGCTTTCAGATGAGGCAATAATGGTTGGATGAGCTTCCCCAACACTCCATTATAACTTGGAATAAATTGAGGTTTGCATTTCTAGAGCGATTCTTTCAACCCTCTAAGATGTTGTCACTCGGGGAAAAAATCAGCAACTTTAGAAAAATCCGTGGCGAAGCACTGTATGATACATGGATGAGATTTAAGAAGAAATTGAAATAGTGTCCCAACCAAAGACTTCCTGATGACTATCTTAAGGAAACATTAGTAGAGCGTTGAATTTGGATACCAATCTGTTGGCTAAAACTATTATTGGAGGCCCGTTCAGGGTCTATAATTTTGATGATAGTGTTAAGAAGTTGGATGAGGTCACAAAAACCAATAGAGCCTGGCATACCAGTGAGTCAGATATGGGAGATGGAGCTAATGCGGTCAAGATTTGTGTAGAGAAAATTAGGAGAGAATATTAAAGGGAGATTGAGATATCTCATATCCGGATCCAAGTTGATTTAATCAGAAAGATGTTTATGTGAAAATTTTTCAATGATGTATCAATAAAAGGGAAAGAACCGGGTATGAATATTATTATACCAACATGGTGGAAGAAGTGAAGTAAATTTATGGCATCATTTATTTCATATGCGACGATGGGTTGAACTAAAACAAGTCGGAGACAAAAGACTCATATGAGAAAATCCTTATGAAAATTTCAAAATCCGGTGTTTGTTCATACAGGGGGTTACCAAGGTGGTAACCAGGGTCGGAACTTTAAAGAGTGTGGCTATTGGTGCAAGGGTGATTTTATAAGAGATGACTATCGGTGAGACAACTATCAGAGGAATAATGATGCTAGAGAGAGGGGATTGTATATACCCTCAAAAAGGAGAGAAGGAGAAATATGTGGTTCTTCATCCAAAATGGAGGAATTACTTGAGAAGTTACAGAAGCTGTCTGAATCTCCAGGTGGATCAATGACATTAAGAAGGACTTGACCAATGTGATGCAGCTTGTAAACTCCCATTCCACTGCTATGTCATGACTCGATTTCTCAGGTCATGAGCACACCTACATCACACTGTAGGAAAATCACCCAATAAGTACAGAATACAAAAATAATGACTAAAAACGAAAGGTAATAAAATAAATATGGAAAGAACACGTGGAAATCTAATATAATAAAAGAAATCCCTAAAACCTGGTAAACTTGTACTCAGCCACTAAGGAATAGATATAACGTATGATAGTGAAAGTCATAATATATCTTAGAAATCAGTAATAGAAATAGAAAATAAGAAGGGTAAAGGAGAAGCTCTAGAAGCCAGGAGCTATCATCTACCTCAGCAACAGAATATCAACACAATCTGGAGTTAGTGGTGAACACTCAATCTCAGATATGCACTAGAAAGATGCAAAAGTGTAGTATGGCTACCGAAAACAATGGGTAACCAGTAAGAATCATAGGATGATCAGACTTATATAGGAAATAAAAGTAGTAAATAGCAGATAATGAAGAAATAAGCCACAAAAATCAAAGGGTACAAGTATATGAAAGTAATTGTAGCTACAAATAAGTGAAGTAAACATGGAATAATTGATGAAGCTAGCTAATAATAGAAAATTAAGAACCCAACTAAAGAAGTGAAGAAATATTTAAGTCCTAGTAATTAATAATCAACTAAGGAAAATGAATAAGGGCGTGCACTAGTAACCTCAATAAATGATGAAAGAAGGAGTCATAATCAAATGAAACCTACATATAAAAAACATCAAATAATGAAGAATATTCTACATACTACCAAACAATAGTCATAATGAATGGCCAGAAGGTAAATAAATGGATAAATACAAGTAATTATGCTCTACCGTTGGCACCCTATAAATACAGGAAGTAATCATCCAAGAAAATAAGTTTGGAAAGCAATACATACATGAAGCATGCAAAAGTAAATAGGTACGCTCCTCTTCCTAAAGGTCATAGGCAAGGTAGGATGGAACTCATAGAGAAATCTTTCCCTTGTACCTACTAATCTGCCATATATCTGTCCCCCTATAGCATACACACTTGGCACGAACTGATAGGGTCCATAGTAGGGATCACACTACATACTAGTAACTGTCATAATTGGAGCTCATAACTAAATGGAATAGTCAAAGCTTATATTGTATCAGGTCTCAGGTTACCCATTTTCGACATAGCTAAAAATCAGTAAAAACTCAGTATCTATGACCAACCAAACCTAGGATTGAAATCCGGTAATGGATGATACTCAACAACCAAAGTTGGGGTCAAGTTATAAGTTTCAGCAAGGTCATGTACACGACGCCAGATTTTAGGGCCTAGACTAAAACATAGAAAATAGTAGTACCGGGCGCCCAGTTGTCAATTGGGTCTTTAGAATAATTTGGGAAACCCATAGAACATCCTTTTTAGTGAAAAGTCCCCTTATAAATCAATTTCATATTAATATTATCTAGTGACATCAAAATCTCTATGATCATATAAAAATCTTCGTATTCAACTTTCATTATCAAAAACTCAAAGTAATGGAAGTCATCATTATACAAAAATGGGGCCTTAAGGCCAAACAATATCTGAATATAGGCTTAACAAGGCCAAGTAAGGTTTCAAAATCATCTATATTGGGCTATTTTCCATAAAGAGTAGAAACCAATGAATAAAATCTTTTAACAGGATAATGACATGCATGAATAATATGAGCACAATCATTGTCAAGGATAACAGAAAGTATTGTTGCCCCTTCAAAAGCTCAAAATCAACTACAAAAAGAATATATAGAAATATCGATATTCGGGACTCACGTACATTCCTAATGATCCCACCATTTATGTTCCAGAGTTAAAGACCATTCAGGGCTATAGGGTAATCTGAAATCAACATATAACATCAATAATAATCAAGAACCATCTAAAAAAAGGACAAGGTCAAGGGTACCAACCTAAAATTTCCAACCCAAGGATGCTAATCAATAATATTATTTTCCATATAAGTCAAGTATAAAATCGTAAGTCATAGACTACATGTCCTCCAAAGACAAACTCACAAATACAACACATAAGATGCTTGAACTTCTCCAAAACTTCCAAAACTGTCAAGCAAGTTTGAACGACCACGAAATAAGAAAAATAATATTCCATATGTTAATATGAATTATAACGATACCCATAAACAATGAAAATAGTTGGGGTCAAAATATGGGTCAAGACAGGACTATGGGCCCGTGAATCCTGAACTCTAAAAAAGGTACCAAAACATTTCCTTCGTCATAGGGAACTTATAATCAAAGTTTGGAGATAAGAAGAGCAAGAAATAAGCTTGAATTTATGAAATAAAATGAATAAGAAACATTGGATTTTAGGGAATTTTAGGTGAATTAAAGTGGAAACTTACATATAATTGATGGATGATTGAAGAAATCAAGTTTCCATCCCTACCTAACAGGTCACATGAAGAAACAACAATGGTGTTTGGAATTGAGGAGAATGATAAAAATGGTCCAAAATCAAGTTTTGGGACATTTTATACTAACAAGGAACAGGCTCTACGATCACGACCTGCTCACAGCAAAACGAAGGGTCGGGGATGAAGGCATCATGATTGTGTTAGAGGTGTTGCGATCTTAAAGGAAAAAGAATTCATGCATTGTAATTGAGTCAAGGACTCAGCAATCGGGAAAAATAAAGAAAGGTCAATGTTTGTTAAAACATGCCGCAATTGTAAGGACTATCGTTATCAAGAAGTTTAGGAAAATACACTTACACGATCGCGAAGGATGGATGTGGTCGTGAAGAGAAATTCATACACCATTTGAAAACCAATTTCATCTAACTTTTGGATTTGGAATGATGGTTCGGGATTTCAGAACTCGATGAATACAAACCAAATATGCTAATTGCATCAAAACAACCTTCAGATCCAATGACATAGTCTAAATTTCTATCCAATATTGGTTTGATGAAATGTTGACCCAATTCAACTCTATGAAAAAATGACCAAATTTCCAACCGGGTACTCAAAATGAGCCCGGTTTAGACGGAACCCGAATGAACAACTCACCTAAACCAAGCTCGACCCTATGGAGATGATGGTGAATTTGAATTTTCAAGAGTCTCTCATCAAAAAAAGACAATCTAAATTCTATTTATGAACTAGATAGCTCATAAAACATGCAAAATGACATACACTCACAACAAAGGTTCTCGAACACGAACCAAGAATCCGTCTAGAGAAAAATCCACGTTCTAAAGCTAAAAAAACTATTGGAATTCAATTTCGTGATCTTTTTCAAGGAATGTTGACTAAAGTCAACGATATCAAAAGCTAAAGCTTTAGAATAGGAAATCAAACATAACCACCAAATGAATGATCCGGGAACCAAACTACCTATACCAATAAGTCATAAATGACTTATTACCGCTACAATAAAGCTCTAAGATACAAGGAGATACAAAAAATGAGAAATGACCAGAAGGGTCATTACAATATCCACTACTAAAAAGACTTTCATCACTAAAAGTCGGAAGAAGAGGGGGAAAAAGGCAATGAACCATGAGACAATCTAATACCAACTACATAAGACTTTCTCAACCAATAATAAGCCTTCCAAGACAAAATGAACACTCCTATAAAACCTCAACTACTAGAAGCTCACAATTACCCACTTCTTAAAATTACCAAACTGGAATGGTCATGACTCCCACAAAAATTAAAAAACCATTATCGAGACTAAACAAACTCCCTTTGAAAAACCCCAGGCATATAAGAAATAACCTCATGGTACTAACAGTATAAATACAAGACAAAGGTCCAACAAGATATCGAAACTCGAAACCAAGACTCAAATTATACCAACTAAGCACAAAACCAAAATTCACCAACTAATCTACCATCTGCAAAGCAGACTCAAACATAACACCAAATCTGATAGAAACTCCACAAATGCTCATAGTAACCAACTTAGACCGCTAAACCACAAATACCCCAATTACTATCTCCTAAACAAGCCAAACAAAAGAATAATTTTTGGTCACCAATTGTCAAAACTCAAAAATGATGAAAAGAGAGACCTCAAGCTGATAAACAACTACAATTCCAGGGTCTGACATAACAAACAACGACATTACATGAAACTCACCCAAATTATGAAGTTAAATTGAACCATTCACCCAATATGAAGGAGACTGAAACGATAGGAGAAAAATGCAACTCCACAAGTCAAATGACCACTAAAACAAATAACCATCAGAGAATCAATAACAATCAAAACAACACATCCTCAATAAGCAATAACAAACCCATTGTATGGACTGAAATAACTCAATCTCGACGGAAAGATCATCATGCAATATGAAACACATCAAACAAGTGATCTCACATTGATCGAATAGGTAAAACAACGGTTCTCATCCATAGCCTAAGTTTAGGCATCCCTAGTCAAGTCGAATTACAACCCATGAGAATTTCTCACTAGTTGTATAATAGATTCACAAAGAGAGTCCATCATTACTCAACTCAGTCCCAAGTACACAAATCCACCTGTGGCAGGTAGGGTACATCAAATACAATAAAATAATGGGTTCGTGGATAGGGTTTAAAGAAATATGGATAAGGTAGAGAGACTCTTATACTAATCTATATCCACCATGGATCCAAACACAATGACCAAGACAATATGAATATGATGGATAGAATATAAAAATACAAGAGTAATAAAAAACCAAAGACATATCAATATTAACTCAATTCCTCATATCAAGGGAGCCAAAAATACCAATTTCCAACTAGGTGGGCCAATATCGGAGTCAAAGAAACAACACAATGCAACTCAAGAAAACACCCCAATAAGCTATCAAAACCATACAACCACAATACCAACATAAACTTCAAAAGGAGAAATAATTACAATACAACCCATAATACTCCTAGATCCTTACATTACTAACCACATTTTTGTTATGCTACTTTGATGTACCAAAATAAGGAATATAGAATGTTTCGACCAAATATTCAAACATTCTCAAGTAAAATTGGAGAAGCTAACCTGAACTAACAACCGAATCACTGCCAACCATATGATGGATGACTCAAATTTACTAAAATATTAAATTATTAGGGAAATAACAACTAGGATTGACTACATTGATTCATTACTAATGAATCATCTATAGGGGAGAATACAAGAGAAGATTTACCCTAAATCTCAACAATCACTTAGTTAATACTAAGAAAACCCTGAATTTTTCAACTCAATGGAAACCAGATTATAAGAAGAGATGAGCACGAGCCTAAAAATCAAACTCTTTATCAAGGAGAGAGATCATAATAACACCAGTAAAACTCAATGGAAACCAATAAAAGTAAGAGACGAAGAATCAAAGCTAATATCATAGGGGAAAGCTGTAATGACCCTTAAGGTCATTTATCATAAATACACAGTATTTTGCATCCTAGAGAATTTTGGTAGTTGCCTCAATTCATTTATGACTTGATGGGACTGATAGTTCGGATCCCTGGCAACTCGGTCGAGAATTATCTCAAATTCCTTGTTTTAGAACCTTAAATTTAGTACTCGT
>JBDJHY010033449.1:0-13971 GCA_039654485.1 Withania somnifera
CAAAATACTATAGAATGCAAAACGTCATGTATTTAACATAAATGATCATGAGGGTTATTACACTTAGAGAGTTGTCAAGCATCAGTAGTTACCCTGCTCTCCCTATATTTAGGATTGTTTTAGTATGTGCATACCTTGACCATGAACAATATATCTTGATAGATTTAAAGGGGTTCTTAGGGCCGTACCAATTGAGGTCTACCTTTGTTCGGGCCAGGCAGTAGTCATATGGGGTGTTTTCTTGAATTTTACTGATTATTTCATGACCCACTAAGTTGATATATTTATGTGGCCTTAATATGCCCAAATATTGTTATTTGTGTTGATGGCCTCCGTACTTGATTTTATGTCTATGATTTCATTAGTTGAACTAATATGATTCCTCTTTGTTATTTTGCCCATGAGTTGAATTAATGATTTAAATAAGTGATATTGCCACTTTTCTCATGACTTGCATATGATATTTTGCATTTAATGATGCATATTGATCATTAACTTGGAATATAATTTATGGGTCACATATTGATATTATTTTTAAAGGAAAGGGCCGATATGTAATTTTTAACATTGTAATAAAAAATAAATTAAAAATAAAGACAATATGGATTGCGATATAATTGAATAAAATTCCATGTTTTGACATGATATGATAATAAGATTACATATTACCCAATTCTTGTTGGCTCACTGAGGTTTCTACCTGGAGTACAAGGTGATGGGTTGCCCAGTTCTTTGTAACCTAATGAGGTTTCTACTAGGCTTAACAGGTGCTAGGTTGTACATGATATGATAGGATTAAGTATTATCTTATTGTATAGGTACATAAGAGAGACATGTAATATGTTAATTGGCACTGTATTACATTGCATTGCATATATATTGACATGTGTATATGGATAATTTTATATTACATGATCATGTTTGTTAAGAATTTCTATTATATTCATTTGATGTTGATATTAAACTGCCCCATTTTCCATTGCTGGTTGACTTTATAAGAACGAGATAACGAATTATGATGAGATTGTAGGACTGGTTATAATTCTGATGAGGTTAGATGATGTATATTTTTGTGAAACTAAAATGAAGTAGCCTTCAAAAATGATGAGAAATTATGATAGGTCCTTATTGATAATGACATAAAATGGACAAATTGGTCTTGAAAAGTTTGAAACTCGTGAAATGGTTGATATTGGTATTGATGAATTATTTACTTTGGCCTACCCTATTGGAATTAATTTCGCAATTTAGTTTCTTAGTATCTAGGATTTACCCTTCTTACCACAAGTGGATTGATGCATTGAGGACTAATCGAGGTAGTTATGGAATCCTTCCATAAAATTATAGCATATTTAATGGTTTTCCATGGATTATGGCTTACGTGAGAAAGGATTCCTTCTCCAAATGGGATAGGATGAGATATCACAGTTGACTATTTGGATTTTGTTTTAATTGATGGTTGATTCTTTATCTTGAGTTTTCTAGTGGTACCTTATTTGATACTTCATTATTGGATATGGATCCAATGTATTTTATTATTTAGATTTCCCAATTTACTATTGAAATTTCTCCTATGCCATGTATCTTCCATTATTATTATAATATTCTACTTGATTATGGTCTGATTTGTGTCTTTCGTTTATGTCAAGTTGTGGGTTTAGATCCAGGCCATGGATACTTTTGAAGTACCCATTGGTTATTTGGAAACTCAATCCCTTGATTTCTACACTTTTATTTGTGTAGCTCCTAACACAACTTAATCTTCTCTCCCAAATTAGGTTCAAGGTTCAAGATTTCGAGTGTTAAGGTAGCTTCTTGTCATCTACCAGATGCAACAAACTCATTTATATTTTGTCTTAGATTTCACTTGAGTCTATTGAGGTATTTGATACATTTAGATTAATTTTAGATTCTATTTGTAGCTTGATGTTGTATTGGTAAGTATTAGAGGCTTGTACACAAGACACTAGATTTTGGGTGGTTTATTAGTTGTATTTTTATATGGTACTTTCTCTTGTTCTCGCTAACTCATTATCTTTTGCATTTAACATTATAATATTATATACGCTTACCTATTAGGGTGGGTTGGGACAGGTTCCATCAGGTCATGAATTTTTGGTCATGACAAGTTTGTATTAGAGCTCTAGTTTGTAAGTCTCACACTGTACGCCAAAGTTTAGTAGAATATTACGGAATGGTGCAGAGACATCCATCGTTTTTCTTTAAATGCATATAGAACTTATTGGAAATCTTCTCTTTCATTATTTCACTCTTATCTTACTTGATTTGTGTTCTATGAAAGATGGCGAGGACTAGATCTTCCATAAGAGATAAGGTTGTCATACTCTAGTTTATGAGACAACGACTAGAGATCGGGGATGATACATAGAAAAAGGTTGTAGAGCTCAAGGTGACACATTAATGAAGGGATAGGACAGATTGGCTTCCCCCAAGCCTATGGTTCGTCCTAATGTAGGGAAGGTTCCATCATAGATTACTAATGCATTACTGCTTTAGGACACATTATTATAGGCATTAGGTGTATTAAAGAGTTTAGTACTAAGTGGGGATGCAACTAGAATACCCTAACTGCAGGATAAAATGATGGCCCAAACCTCAACCAACAACATATTTTAGTTGTTCATGACCTAACAAGATAACCACATTGGTTCATCAAGATGATGGATTATAGTTACTGGGTATTGGAGCTCCAAGAGTGATTTTAGTAACATTTTATGATCAAAAAAATCTTAGGAAGATTCATCCTCTCTAATTCAGGGTGGAAAAGCTAAGGAGGCACATGAGTTTCTATCTACTTGCCTCCAACCCAGAGTGTGAGGTTAAAAGAACAATATGGAGTCCTCTATACTAATTTATAGTTGTGTGAGCTAGTCCATATATGGTGGTGGTCTTATTTTAGTTATAGACCATTTGGATCTCCTCATGTTACCTAAATGGGTTTTATAAGTTTTTTATGATAGTTATATACCTTGGAGCATGATGGAGTAAAGTCGACTGATGTTTTAGAGATTGGTTTATGATGACATGATTGTAGTTGAGTATGAAACCTATTTTTGTGCTTTGTTCATATATGTTTGGTCACTTTTTATAGATCAAGGTGAGACGACTCATAGGTTTGTGATGGATTTGATTTATACCCTCTATCTTGTTGTATCTAAAATTACTAGACAACGATCACCCTTCCATGACATAGTTGAGGCCTATAATGGAGAGAGATAGGGGTTTGGGGAGGTAAGAGGTAATAGACTTTGATAATCGGGTCAATATTCATGTAGTTTATCTTATTATATTGGCTCTTCTATGAGGAATTTCTATCTGCTCTACTGCACCGGGTTTAGGTAGCCATGTTGGATTTAAAAAGTGATTATTTATGGTGAGGTTTCTCAAGAGGGTATTCTTAGAGGGTTTTTCAATAGGGTATTCTTAGAATAATTCTACAATCAAAATGGCTATACTAAACTTCTCATCACCTCGTTCACCTAAAAAAATAGTGGTTGAAAGGAAAAACCAATATCTTCAAGTTACATATGAAACTTTTTTACTGGAGAAAAGTCATCCCGATCATTTTTAGGGTGAGTTAGTAAGCACAACATGCTATATTCTTAGTAGATGCTTAATTTAACTAATCCTAGAAAAGACCCTATACAAACTTTGGAAGGGAAATAAGCTTAGAATTATCTATACTTATCCTTTAGGTTGCAAATGTTTCATTCGCAAAATTGGTAAGATTAGTATGGGTAAGTTTGATGCTCGCGGTGATGAAGGTGTTTTATAGGGATATTCTCCTTACGAAGTATTTAATAATATAACATTAGGAGTTAAGGAATTTTTTCATATTGTATTTGATGATTATAAACCTACATCTCAAGATATTAGACGTGATGAAGAACATGTAACAAATGACATCATAATAGGAGATATTGATATCTATAAAATCTCTCAAGATGAGTCGACTATTCTATGCACTAAGTAAACTAAAAAATAGAAAACTTCAAAAATCAATGTTCCCAGGGAATGGAGGCCATAATGTCGGCTTCCCTAACGAACTCATTATCAATGATTCAAATATGAAGACGCAAACTAGAGCCTCTCTCAGGAAATAAGCCTCAATTGCTCTTATATCTCACATTAAACCCAAATATATTGTTGACTCCTTTCAATAATTTATGGGTTGAATAAATGAAAGAATAACCTGATTAGTTTGAAAAGATCAAGTATGGACCCTAGACTAGAAACAGAAGAATTGTTCAGTTATCGGCATGAATTGGGTCTTATGAAATAAGCTGGACGAAGCAGGTTAGGTTGTTCCCAATAGATTAAGTTTAGTATATCATGGTTACTCTTATAAAGAAAGTATATATTATGATGAAACTTTTTACCTCGTGGAAAGGCTGGATTCTATTCAAATACTTCTACTTTTGCATTCTTCAAATAGTTCAAACTTTTTCTAATAGATGTCAAAAGTACCTTCCTAAATGAAATTGTCAAAGAAGAATTCATTGTAAAATAAGCCCCGTAATTTGAAAACTCTTATATTGACTATGTTTTCAAGTTATCTGAAGCTCTCTATGTAATGACTAGGTCATTTTTATGATTTCACATTTTCTTATATTCAAAAGCTTTCTTGTAGCAGTCTTAAGTAATTTATGAATTATCAGAGCTAGTGGTTTGATTCCTAAGGTATTTGTTCAGTTCTTATGTCTTTTTCTCGGTTTTTGAACCCTTAAAATTAAAATCATTGAATTTATTCAAACATTCCATAAAAATGAAATTAGAATTTGATTCTGATAGATTCATTAGCTTTGAAATATGGATTTTAGTATAGAGGGACTTGTGGTTCGATTCCAGGAGTTTTGGATTTGACTTTCTGTGATTTTATGTGTTTTATGTGCCTTATATTACCTAAGTGGAACTTAGGTGGTTATTTAGTGATCGGAGCCTTGGTTTGAAAATTCAACTATGCTACCAGCTCTAGAATGTCGAGTTTAGGTTTGGTGTCTGTGGGTTCCATACCAACCGATCTTAGTTCGATTACACAGTTGGAAAGTTTGTTGTTGGCATAGAGTTGACTTTGGTCAACATTTTATCAAAACAACCTAGGATTAGAATTTTGTCTGTATCAGTTATCCTAGAATGTCATTTCCATGTAGGTATCATATTTTTTTTGCATTCATCTGGCCTTATATGGTAGGATATGTTGATATTCGATTAGTTTTCTTAATGCTTTAAGGTAAGGACCTTGGATGAAGATTTACTTTGCAATACAGTAGAAAGGTTTGAGTCATTTAGAGGAGATTTTTCACAAACCCAATATCCCAATTCATGATGTAACCTATCTAAATCCACCTAGATAGCTAAGCCTATAGAATTTTATAAGGGTAAACGTGAAAAAATTACTCAGCAAAAAGGAATAAAGGTACAATATAAAAATCAAACTACAAAACCACTTAGAAACCAGGGTCACTATGTGCAAGCCTCTAAATATTGAGTGATACAAAGACTAAATAAATATATTAATCCCAAATATCCATAATTGTCAAATAGGTTCTAGGATAAAATTGTAAATGAGCTTGGACATCTACTTGATGAAAAAATAGGTACCTCAACTTTGATAATCTCAAACCATAGACTAGGATCTAGAAGCACAAATAAAGTTGCACCAGGCTCCGCATGTACATAAGTGTAGAAAGTAAGGGAGTGAGTACCAAAATAAATAATGAGTACTTGACAAGTATCTCTAGCATGGCTCTAAAACAAAGTGGTGAAGAGCACCAAATACCACTCTCTCCAACCACATTCCTCTAGACACCTAGCTACAAATAAATACTAATCTAGAAGTTTATAATGGAAATGAAATAATAGATATAAGTGGTAGGGGTGATAATAGTTCTAACTACTTAATAGAAACCAACAATAAATTAGAAGATTAGAATAATCAACTACAATCAAACCATATAAAAATAAAAGAGTACCAACAAATCACCACTGATAAATTAAAAAAATATTACATCAACAATCAAGTGAAAATAACCCAAGTTATATTAAATGCAATATATCATCCTTAGCCCATTTAGAGATGGGCCTCCCATCCCATGTTTATAAAACTTCCATTAGTTCTCAACTCGTAAGTCCAACTGCTTTAGTAAGGGTGTATTCAACACAATTAAGGGATACAGTCATAAAGTGGGTTGTAATAGGAATAGGCTAAGTTAATCAACTGTCACAATCCAAAAATTGAGTTGTGATTGAGTCTATATCACACATGTAGACAAGACAAACACTGACCTAGAGAGAACAATGATAGACCAGATCAAAGAACCAAACAAAAAGAGAAGGGAGATGGAAAGCAGAAGTAGAAATAGAGCACGAACATACATAATAGAGAATGACTCCAGAACCTAATATTATGGTTATATATCATCTATATAAGAAAAGGAATAAAAATACAACCCATAATGGTGCAAAAACTATGAAATAGCTATCCATACTCCGAGTAGAAAAGCTTTGGAGATAGAAGGAGGACCATCCAGCTTGAATGGCGACTGCTCACTATATATCCTGAAATATCACAAGAGTATCTCGCATGATCACATCCATCATAATGAGTCATACTAAAACTTGCATCAAAAAAGATGCAGAAGTATACATGAGTACAAAAAACAACGGGTACCCAGTAGGCATCATATGCCGACTAGGTAAAAGTAAGAACAAGAAAGTTAAAGAGAGATCAAAAGAAAATAAGAAAGAGGAATAGAATGTACTACAGACAAGGGGACTATGACTGTAATAGCTAGTAAGTGTGATGGAGGATTACCTATCATTGTGTGTAGTATCAACTAACACAAATGTAGGAAAGTCACTATCAGGATATAACCCAACGAACCTAGCCATAAACAAATAAGAGACTAAAAAACCATCAACAAGCTAAGCTAGCAACAAACACAGCAACGCACTAATAGTACCTATCAGAGACAGAAGGGAACAAACAAAGTCCAAGAGAAATCAAAATCAGTCGGCAACCCATTCTACCGGTAGGTGCACCCAAGTAGCCAAGTAACCCAATGGGTACTCCTCTATAAGTCCTGAAGAGTTAGGTCAATGCATAGAGATACAATGCAGAAGGGTAGTGGAAAAGTAAACAAGTGACTTCATGAGTCCTCTTTTGGATACTCCTAAATTAAGAGGGATCTACGGAGGAATTAAACCACATATCACATAAATAAGTATCAGTATGCTCGCTCTCTAGGATGCTCCAAAATCAAGAGGAACCGATAGAGAACTCGAACTGCATACCCCATAAATAAGTGCTGTCATGCTCCCTCTTTGGATACTCCTAAATTAAGAGGGACCCATAGAGGAATTAACCATTTGCCACTACTCCCTGAGTATACCCCTTCCCCTCCTCGGACTGCGTCATGCCCGAAGCATAGCAAACTAGGCCAACAGGGCTCGTGGAAGGACTCGATCTTATATGCAAGACCACATAACAAGACCAAAAAAGTTGTAAAGTCATAAAGGAAAAAGTGCCAATACTCGAGCTCAACCTGTATATCATATCTAAATTGAAACTCAAGTCCAGCCATATAGGATAAATCCAATTTTGGTAAGACCCAATTATTGCAATGTAGGAAATATCCAGAAATCAATATGATGGTGAGCAAATATCCTCTGATAGTGTGAGAAAATAGCTCCATACTGCTCATTAGCACAGTTGTGGAAGGTATAAGCATATATGATATAATTTTTCGATTATTACTCTATCAAAATCATGTCTCCTTTTAAAATGTTTAATGCATGCTCGTTATGTATAACAACTCAATAGGATAATCTGGTCTAACATTGCTAATTGGAATCCATAAGATAGCTGCCAAACCCAAGTTACGAGGTACAACCTCTTCGAGCCCAACTACATAGGTACATCCACTCCTAGCCCAACTACGATCTCAAGAAATGAGAGATCCCATCATAGGTGTCTGAAATTCCCAGAGGGTGCCTATTAAGGGCCAAGTATGCCTAATAAGAAGCTATCATAGCCCAGTCAAATATAACTCACCCCTAGGATCGTATCGAGCTAGGGCACAATATCATTACACAATACTTCTAAATACCAGTAAAGCTAACAATCAAACATAGCCGTAGTTGGATAAGTCCAATGTCATCATATAGGGCTAATAACTATCCAGTAAATCCATATACATCTATCTATTACCAAAAGGGATGCTCACAGCCTAATCATACATAATATCTCAAGTAGAACATAGAATAATCAGCCTACCAATATCGGTTCTAAAGCGATAAAACCTATATAAGGGATAGCTAGTAAGTTATAATCCTTAGTACAATCCCCTCCCAACAAGTATACATTCCAAAGTTTGCTTATGAACAATACGTACCAAAGGTTATACTTCTTCCCACCACACTTTATTTAAGAGTCAGCGTATAACACGGGGGTGGGAAACACAGTCACAGACAATTAACCAAGCTATAAGCCAGCTATGTGGGCCATAGGCTGAAAGAATAAGCATCTCAAGGCCCAACTAATAATCCTAGCCATGATCTTTTGTTTTATCATACATCTACTATACTAATACCCAGTCTGAATAAGGTAGACCGTAGCCTACTTGGTGCTAGAAAAAAACCTTGAAATTCATGATGGAAAAGTGGAGAATCACGAATGATATCGACACCATAAGAACCTAGAAAAACATAATCCACAAGTTAAGAGGAGTAAAACAATACTCATATTGCTATATAAGTAGCGTGGTAAAAATCCAAACTAAAAACGTGTCATTAAACCCTAATAATTTGAAAAACTAAAATATTTATACCAACACATAGAGCAAAACTCATACCTCGTATGGTACAAAATAGGGCTTAAAATCATGGTAAGAAATAAAAATATAATCCCTGGAAACTTTGCTTAACCTGGAAACATTATTATAATAGAAAAACTGAAGAATTACCGTACAGAAATGAAAATAGAAACACAAGGACATGATACCACAAAGAAAACCTTCAAGTTGGGACCTTAATTAACCTAAACTTAATAAATTTCCCATGGAAAATCTCAACCTAAGTGTAAATAATTGAATGAAAAGGAAGGAGGAAGCTTTATATAGGCCTTCCAGGTAGCCTTCGCGGAGAAGGACCACGTGATCACGACCCTTTGCCCCCCTAAGCCTACACGATATGATGCACTGCTACACAATCGCGATTTGAAGAGAACCTTTCCTACACAATCGCGATGCACGGCCACATGATCGTGATGCACTGGTCTATGCGATCGAGACGAAGGCCATACGATCGTGATGCTTTGTCCCCCCAACCATCATCAACCTGAATAATAGAGGCTCACAAGTGGAAATAAAGTTTGATTTTGAGAACCCATATGTGTAATCTTTATGTATTCAATATTCTTAACTCAATAGTATTAATGAAAAGGGAATTCAGGATCATCTAAACTGAGTGCGTCCTAAAGTGACAACATTTAATTAAGTATATGCTGTAAAACTACAAAGGGACCATTCTATCGATCCCAGGAAGTTACAAATGACTTGGGATAATTACAAGAATGCTCTAAACATATAGAAATAGATTGGATCGTTGAAATTTCCTCGAGGGCCATGATAATATCCACCACTGAAGAAACTTTTCCCATGAAATTTAAGATTAAAGGATCCCAAATTCTAAAATTACAAGAATTCAACATTCACAGGATTCTTTCAACCTCCTAATGGCCTCCTTGACTAGACCACATGTCCAGTAACTTATCACAATAAAAATATCTCTGGACCTAGTCTATTTAAATATTTCATCATTAATTACTTGAAGGTGCTCTACACACAATAACCAGTCATCAACTCAAGCCGACTCATAAAAAAATGCACAATAAGAATATAGTATAGCAACGAGGAATTGCAAGGAAAAATGCCTATAAAAAACGTACCATCAAAACAAACAAAACTCTGTAGTAGAGATCCAAAGAGAATGAGATCCTTGGTTATAATTGACTAAAAGCATCATTAAAAGGAAATTGACACCAACCTACAACCAACAACCAACAATATTAGGCATTACAAATAGAGACTAAACTTGCCTGCCAGCCACCGTAGTTTTGGCCTTGAACTAAAACCACAGTCACCATCAAAACCCTAATTATCAAAATCAACCGATCAACTTGGAATCAACTAAGAATCAACCTGAAGGATATCTAATCATAAGGAAATAGTCACTACAAAATACTCTGTCATACTACTCACACACTGATAGTAATAATAAATGATGAGATGTAATCTCAGTTTTCATTGTATCATATCAAACAGTGGAACAAACTGAGCCATTGCATTATCCACAAGCTAAACACCCACAACTAATGCACAACACAACCTGAGAGTAAAAACTGAACTCCAACTACTCACAACTTTCTATGGTTAGGCTCCCTAACTTAGAACCTGAAAGAATCCTGACTTTCACACAAGGAACACAATCTTGAAATAGGATCACCACCCAATATAAACTAACCACCGGTCCAAACAAAATAAATCATAGCAAAAACCAACCCAACATCCTCTCATCTGTCCAATCACCCACGATCACCTCAGCTGACTAAGACTAGAAATGAATTACATAATTGGGAATATAAAATCCTCTAGGATGTTATAATATCGATCCATCACTAAAAAAGCACTGCTTCTTACCAATAAAGCTACATGCCTGTGGGAACAAAGACTAACCACCAGCAAACACGATCGAGGGAATCCAAGAGATAACAACCAACCCCATAATCCCTAACATAGGCGAAGGATACAGATAAATCTCTGTCAATAAATCTCTGTCAATAAATCCAAAGACAAAGGAACGAACAGAAAAAGAAAGTGATCTTCTTAAAAAACTACTAATTCTTGTTCTCTTGAACCAACCAATGGAAGTCATGGCTAGTGAGAGTCATAATTTAGAGCTACCAAATAACTGTAGTTCACTGTTAGGATTATAGAGCATCTTCCAAAATGAATAAAGAAACCTCAGACACGTAATGCTAATAAGAACTCTGGAGGTACTAATTACCTGACTGGAACGTACGATGAATATCAATCGTCAAGGGCCTAAGGACCCTTATCAGCCCACCGAGATACACTGGCCGGAGCTAAGTTATAATTACGATATACACTCCCATAACTAGGGAGAATAAGGTAACATTTTCATTCCCAATAAAATTACTGAGGCCACCTATCAATAAAGAATGCAACTCCTCTATCTCACAATATCCCAGGCTAATCTAGCCAAACAACTCATATTCCTTACTAAAAAGTTACCTCCCCATATACGATAAACAAAAGGACCCTAAAAAAATATCCACTGCTCAAGTTGGGATAGGAAAGTGTGCTCAAATCTTAATAAGGATATAATAAAGTTCCATCGAAACAAAGGATTATAGACTAAACCACTAGACACAACATAAAAACAAATCATAGGCACCTCCCTAAGCTAAAAGAAAGACTAAGATTGCCAATAAAAATCATAACCTAGGTGCCACTGGAGTACCACAAAAAAGAGGGCCACAACATCAAAGGGATAAGCAGAGGCCTAAACCCAATCTATGATACAATATCAATAGAGTAAGGTCACCCAGAGTAGCACAAATAAAGCAAGCAATGAATAAGTCAAATTCACACCCAAGTCAACATAAGTTAACTAGGCAATAAATAAAATAAAACTATATTGTAACAAGAGATCGAAGGTAGCTCACCTTAAATATCCTTCCAATGGCCACAAACTAAAAAAAATAAAAAATAAAGGATTGATGGAAGACTCCACTAAACCACCTGACTAAAGCATCAATATCTGGGCATTCCCTAGTCAAAATATCAAGCCCTTTGCAAGTATATAAAAACTATTAATACCACTATCTTCCCTAATTGCTGCGGTGAGGCTGCAATCACTGCCGATTGTAGTCCCCATATTGGAAACACCCTTTGTCCCAACGGCTATCTCACTACACACATAAGAAACAGTCCTACTCTTATTATGACACAACTAAAATACTCTGGCCACTAGAAAACCCAAAGAGTCACCTCTGACGGGCAAACTACTCTAAGTAAGAAAAGATCCAAACAGACTGACTAGACTAGCATAACTAAGTTTTCTATTACTGCCAAAATCTCTATCTATGATACCATTCACTCACAATCCAGGTATCACTGGAATCATCTTGAGGACTCATAGGAAAAACTAAATAAGTGGGACTAAAACTCTTGCTACTCTACCTAGGCTGCAGTGACAAAAGAACCTTGAGAAGGGGCAATCTGTGGCTTCATGTACAAACTCTCCATATATAAAGAAACCCTTAGGATGTATGTCCCTTATATACCAAGGTAGATCAAAAATAGCCCTCATTGTCTAGTAGACTTCCTGACCACCAGCCCATATGTCTTACAGAAAGCCTCCTCGAAGGCCCCTACTATTCATAGACTACCAAACAGTATGTCCTACTACTAAAAACTTTCTTGACATGGAAACTTTATTACAATAGTGGAAATGAAGAATTCCCCAAAATAAATGAATGTAAAAACATCGGGAGATGATTCCATAGAGAAAACCTTAAGTTGGGACCTTAATTAACCTAAACTTAGTCAATTTCACATGGAAAATCTCAAATAAATGATGAAAGGATCAAAGAAAAAGGAAGGAGAAACATTTACATTGGCCTGGCAGGTAGCCTTCGCAATAACGAACAAACACCACTCTATTATGACCCCTGGCCACCTCAAGCCTACTCGATCGCGATGCACCACCACTCAATTGTGATTAGTACTATACCTGACCATTTTTGAATTTTATATAATTGATATTCTAAACTCAACATGATTGATGAAAAGGGGATTTAGGATCATCTAAATGAATGTGTTTCAAAGTGATATTATTTAAAGAAATTAAGTCCGTAAAGCTACTAAGGAACCAACCTACCAATCCGAGAAAGTTGTGAATGACTCTGGGCAGATACAAGAATGCTCTATGTGCATAAAGATCGGGGGGATCACAATGACTAATAAATTGGTGGAATACAAACTTATTGTGCATTTAATCACAAAATATTGTGTGTTAAAGGCGTGATGAAAATCAATTTTTGTTCTAATGAGTTGCTTAAGTGTGGAATTTAAAGGAACAATAAGGACACAAGGAATTGGAGCAAATGAGAGAACAAACATCCCAAAGAATGAGAAAGTGTGTGCAAATCAAGGGCACCATACCATTAAGGGAAAGATCACATACACTTTTGCATTACGCCAGTCGCGCAATTAAGTATGCGGTTGCACACTGAGCAACAAAAAATTGTGTTATTCTAAGAAGTACAAAACTGTGCGATTCTAAGCAGCATAATTAAGCAACACAAATTTATGCAGTTTGCATATCAAATTATGTGATCCAATTGTGCGGTCCGAGCAGCACAATTAAGCAACACGAAATGGGGCAGTTCACACATCTAATAATAAGGTCGCACAATTAATTATGCGGTTCCACATTGAGCTGCACAACTCATTGTTTAATTGTGCAGCTCCATTGTGCAGTTTGTACATCCAATTGTGTGATTTAATTGTACGGTTCTGAGAAGGAAAAAATGGATGGGGACAACTTTGTCATTTTATTTCCAAATTTTATGAGGACATATAAATAACTTCTCAAGATCTAAATATTGAATCTTTAGTAGATAAGAGAAATTCTTTGTATTTTTCCTATCTTAAGAGAAAACAAAAAAACCACCATTACACTTTGGAGTGAAGATTTGGATGACACCAATGACGTATTTTTACCCATTTCTTCTCCCCTTGCTTTGTATTAAATATTTTTATTGTATAGTCTTTCTTTCTTGTTTGAATAATGAAGATAGAGATATTTTAAAAGTTATTCAGGATTGTTGGTTTTAGTTTTATCTATTTCTTTTATATAAATTAT
>JBDJHY010033556.1:0-13971 GCA_039654485.1 Withania somnifera
TTTATTTGAGTGATTAGAGGTAGATTCCTTTAGTTGCTAATTTTAACTTCTTTTATTCAATTTAATTAAGGGTATTTCATTTGAGGATTTGCGTTATAACTTAGATTATATTGATTGGATTCTTCTTCTCTTTTCTTGGTTCAATTGGGAGGTGAGTATAAAAGTCCATTGTTGCCCATAAATCGGTAAATTGTTTAAGTTTCTACATATCTTTTGTTTTTGTTTCTTTCTCCCTCAATCTTGTATTGTGATTCATAACCCAAATCTCATCATTAGCGGTATACTGTCTTTATTCATTCTCTTTGTCAGATTATCTGTACAAGGACTCAAGTATGTATTCATTTCTTTAGTTGAGTTCTTCTATTATTGTTGTTTCCTAGCTCCATTATTTTCTACTTGTGTACTTCATTTCTTTGTAGCTAGGATTTCTTGCCTGTAGTTGTACTCTTTGATTTTTGTGACTCTTTTCTTCATTATCTGTTATTTACTATTGTTATTTCTTGTATGATCCCGGTCGGCCTAGCCTACTGGGTACCCATTGTTTTTGTACTCATACTACACTTCTGTATCTTTTTTGTGCAGACCAGAGTACGAGTGTTCATCATTGATTCCTGATAGTGCTGATTTTTATGACTGAGGTAGACAATGGCTTCTGGAGTTGGAAGCTTGCATTTACCTCTCTCTATATTTTCATTTCTATCTATTGTACTATTGTAAATAGATATTCTGTTTTCACTTTAGGCTTGTATTTAGTTTCTTAGAGGCTCAGGTACTAGTTTACCAGGTTTATGGGATTTCTTCCATTGTACTAGATTTCCATGTGATTTATTTTTATTTATACTATTATCTTCTGCTTTTGCTTTCCGTACTTTTTGGGTGGTCCTCCTATGGTGGGATGTAGATGCCTTCATGATCTGAGAAATCGGGTCGTGAAAATGTTATTCTCCATGAATTTTCATAAGTTGTCTTCTTTGTCTCTACCTTTCCTTGTACGTATTCATTCCACCACCAGTCATCTTGACGCCAACCAGATCGACCTCTTAAGATACCCTACACCTCTTTAGTCATTTTTCCAATGCAATTAGCAGTATTA
The DNA here is from genome assembly GCA_039654485.1 of Withania somnifera. NCBI lineage: Eukaryota > Viridiplantae > Streptophyta > Magnoliopsida > Solanales > Solanaceae > Withania > Withania somnifera. The sequence goes on from JBDJHY010033556.1 coordinate 1,094, forward strand.
TCCCATATATTGTTCATGTCTTCATTAGTCTTTCAAGATCCCCTATCCATTATGTTCTCCCCTATCTCTAGGGCATTCTCTAAAGTTAGGCTACTCCATTCAATCCTAGGTTGAATATCTACCATCCTCTTCTTCCTTTTCTTCTTGATCTCAAAATTCATCACTAAAAGCTTAGTTGGGTCGACATATTCTCACTCGAGATTATCTTAAAATCTCAACAAAGTCCTTTATCCTCCTCCTTTACTAGAAGGAAAAAGTTTATTTGAGTCGTGGATACCGAACTACGGAAAGTAACCAAGTAATACTCTATCTTAGGGAAGTATGAATTCTCTACCATCAACTCAAAGGTTCTAGAAAAATCCAAAAGTAAATCTCATCCATCATCCCTCTACCTAAAACTAAAGCCTTTACTCACATCGACATAACCCCTAGGAGAAGATCCAATATTCCAATTGAAATCTCTTCCTATTAAATATTTCGCAATGTTCAGCACACCTCTCACCACCTCCTCCAAAAATTCCAAGAAATTCTACTTATCTTTGTTAACTAAGCCCGTTTTCAAAGCGTAAGCCCTAAGCTCTTCATTTATGAAAATTCCTGCTCCATTCCTATTCCATATGCCTCTTGAATACCATAACTTATACCCGTCCACATCTCGTGCCTTAGTAACAATCCATCTAGTCTCCTGGACATAAGCTATATTAATCCTCCTCTTTCTAAGAAACTTTACTAATTCTATGCACTTTACTTGTAAAGTTTCTATATTTTAAGACCCGACTCTTAACCTAAAAGTTTTCCTACCCCTGCCCTAGATCCCGTAATCTATCTCAAACTCGCACTTGACCTTAATCTCTACATAAAGCCGCTTTCAACCAATGACATGACCCTATATAAAAACATCAACCAAGGCCACGAAACAAAGTAAAAAATCACTACACTACAGGGAATACAACTAAGAATGGATAAAATCAGTTATCAATTTATAAGAAAATAATACAAATCAATAATTTATATCAAGAAGACAAATACTCCAAACCTACAGTACAATATCAAATCTAATAACCAAGAATAAAAATGCAATATGTCAAAAAATTATAAAGAAGAAGATGAAATTTCATGAAAATAAAATATAAGCACTATAAGTAAAAAGCAGTTAGCGCCCTAACACAATCCACAAGAAAGAACAAGTAACTAACCAATGAAAAACCAATAATACGTAGTAAATAATTTCCAAAAAGTAACTAATTTCAATTCAAAGGTATACCAAGAGAACAATCATATCACAAAAATGATAAAGTAAACCGGGAGAAATAAATTAGGTATAGAAATCATCAGGATTTAGCTGTAAGAAAGAGCATCAAGTTATATTCTAACAAAAACAATTATCTTACAAGTTTATATGATATCAGATGGGGTTAGCTTTATGCTTATAGGACTAGCCAAAGAAACTCAAGCGACGATGGCAATGAGGAGTTCAAGAAGAGCTTAGGAAGACCAATTTGAATTAAAACTAAAGCAATTCCACATTTAAATAATTACTTGGATGAAAAGAGTGGAATGAAGAGAAAGTTATCACGAATTCCAAAATTCATGATTTAAATGAAGCCAAACAAGGCCCTTGTCTCATTAAGGGCATTTTTCATAATAAGTCAGTTTCCTTTTCTTAGGCTTCAATAAACAGCTTGTATTTTATTTCATTTGGTAGACTTTGATGATATTGATAGTTCTTCTCGAGTGTGAGAATATGTTTGCTTCACACAAGACTTTTTTGGCATTTGGTAAGTTAGGTATGATTGCTTGGGTATCAACCCCTTAAGGTCCACTTATAGGTTCAGTTCTTGTGGACTTGCTATTAAGGGTATTAATTGAACATAATCTTTGTTCTTAATGTTGATCTATTTGTGTCAAATCTTATATATTGGGTGTTTTCAAGATTTTCTAATAGGAGGTCACACATAATAGGATGGTTGCCTTTTGATTACTTTGGATTATATCTTTCCTTCTATCGGTCTTCTATATTTACTTCTTCATATTTTTCTTCCTCTACAATAGTTACATCATCTGATATTAGAGTTGTGTTTATATTTCGTTTCTATGAGATCTATTCTTGGTTTTGTTATAAAAAAGAGAAAATAGGTCTAACATCCCTAATAAAATTGTTGTTGTCTGTTGGATTTGATACTAGATTTGTATTTCCAAGTATCAATAGAGTCTAAATCCAAAGTTTCTGAGTCATTTCGGGTTGATCTAATCCATATATCATTGTTGGATTTGAAACCTTGAAGAACTTATAGTAGGTCTTGATTTTGGGTTGATTGTTAGTGCTTAAAAGTGTTGGGTTTTTATCTCTATCTTGTTTGGATCTCAGATCTCAAAGTTGAGGTTATTTTGAGTTGAAACCCTTGAAGTTTTATTTTGGTTGTTCTTCATGAACTTGAAGAATACATCATCTACCTCGGATCAGGATAATCAGCACTATGAGGAATCAGCAGCGAACAATCGTACTCGGATTTACACCAAAAAGATGATTAAGTATAGTTTGAGTACCAAAACAATGGGTACCTAGTAGGCTAGGCCAACCTGGCTCATATAAGAAATAAGAGAAGTAAATAGAAGATAATAATGGGATGAGTCACATAAATCAAAGAGTACAAGTATAGACAATAGTGCTAGCTACAAATAAGTGAAGTAAATAGGGAATAATTAATGGAGCTAGCTAATAACAATAACAGAAGAACTCAACTAAAAAGATGAAGACATACTTGATTCCTTGCAACAGATAATCGAATAAAGAGAATGAATAAGGGTGGTATACCAGTGACCTTAATAACGGACAAAAAAGAAGGAATAATCAAATAAAATCCACATGTAAATAACATCTTTTAGCCAAGTAAATTCTAAGTACTACCAAGTACGAGTTCTATAGAAAGACATAAAGTAAATAAAAAGGCAAATACAAGTAGGAACATTCAACCACTAGCACCCCACCCACCAGTGGCATGCATCATCCAAGAAAACAAGTGCAAAAAGAAACACAGAATTGACTATGAAAATGAAGGGTGTATGCTCCTCCTTCATATAAGGCCAAAGGAATGAGAGGAAGGAACTATTTTCGTATACCTACTCCACTATCGTATACCCTTCCCCCAGTCTCTTAGGTACTTGACCTAGGATATTGGGTCCATGGTGGGTCAAAACTAGCATACTGACATAACTGTCATAACTGAGACTCATGACTGGATATCATAACTGGAGCACATATCAGTGCTGACTCAGGTCTTAGTTGCCCAATAATACCGGTCTAAAATAGGTAGAAAACTCATTATCCATACCTAACTCCTTATGGGACTAAATTAGGTAACGACTGATAATCAGTGTTTGACATCGGGCAGAAGCTATAAGTGCCAGCAAGGTCATGTACCTGACGCCAGGTTTTAACGTTTGGACTAAAATAGTAGAATCATATGCCCAATTGATAATCGGGTCTTATCTTAAATTAATAAAATAATAAATAAATAAATTTTAGTAAAGAATACAATTATAAATCAATTTCACAGCAAGATTAGCCGGTAATATCAAAATCTTTGTGCTAATTTAGCATTATCAAAATCTCAAGTAATGCAAGTCGTCAATATCCAAAAAGGGACCTTTAAGGCCAAATCAATAACTGAAAGCAAGTACATCAAGCCATACAAGGTTCCAAAATCATCATTACTAGGATCTTGTCCATAAATAGTGGAAAACAATGCATAAAATCTCAGTAACACGATGATGACATGTATGAATGATATGAGCACAATTACATATAAGGATTACAGAATATCATGCTGGCCCTGCACAATCTCGGAATCACTACAAAAAGAATAACCAGCCAAATCGATATCCAGGACTCATGGACATTCTCAATAAATCCACCATCTATTCTCTAGAGTCAGTGCAGGACAGAGGGTAATCTATGATCAAAGTGCAACACCAATACATAATCAAGAACCGAAATAAATAAGTAGACAGGGTCAAGGGTACCAACCTAAAATTTCAAACCCAAGGATGCTAAATATTACTATTATTTCTCATAGACACGTCTAAGATCATATGTCGTATCCTATCTGTCCTCTAAAAAAAGCTTATAAATACTGTATAGAAAATGCCCGGACTGCTTAATATCTCCCAAAAATGTGCAAATGAACTCCAAGATCACGCAACAATCAAAATAATAATCTAGACTTCAAGATTACCCATTAAGCTATAAAATAGTCGGGTTCATGCCTGTAAACCCGAATCTCCAAAAAAAGGTATAAAAAATATTCTCCACATCATAGGGAAACCATATGCAAAATTTAAAGCCAAAAAAAGCAAGGAATAAGCTTGAATTGATAAAATAAAGTGAAACCAAGTGAGAAATTTAGGTGACATTTGAAAGATTTAAGTTGTAAGAATGATCAAAGAATTTAAGTCCCCAACATTACCCAATCTCAAGAACGAAGACCAATGTATAAAAATGGAGAAAACCCAATTTTGAAAGAGTAAAAACGATGAAAATGAGAAAAAAATCAGGTTTGGAATAAACTACTGTCAGGGGTCCTTTAGTGTGTTTACGGTACTTTCGGGAATAAATGATCTTCGCGTTCAGGCAGGGGGACAGTATTTGCGGAAAGGAACAGAGGAAGACCATCCGTGTTTGCGTCCATACACCATGTGTGCAGAGCACAAGTAGTACATACCCTCCATGTTCACGATAAGGAAACATGTTCGTGGAGAAGTACCACTGGTGCACCAGATAGCTAAAAATACATTATCTCGCAAACTACAATGATGGTTCATCATGCATTCAGAGTTAGATGAACATAAAACAAACATATAAGTTGCATTGAAATGATACTACGGACTCAATGACACAGATAAAATTTTAATCTTTGATTGGTTCATCGAAATGTTGACTAAAGTTAACCCTCGGCCTAAATTATATAAATTCCAATCGAGTATCCAAAATGAGTTAGGCTAATCTGAAGACCGAACGAACACCTTCTAACCCAAACTCAACCCTTCAAAGCTAATGAAGCAGTCAGATTTCCAATTTGAGGATCAACTCATAAAATAAACATCTAAATTCCAATTATGAACTAGAAAGCTCATAAACACGCAAGACAAGATAAACTCACAAAGAAGGCTTTCAGAAACAAACCAAGATTTTGTCTAGACCAATCACGTTTCGGAGCTTAAGAAATTTTCAGAATTCAATTCTGAGATCATTTTTAAGGAATGTTGATCGGGGTCAATGATATCAAAAGTTAAAGCTTTAAATTAGGAAAACAGACATAGCACCCCAAAAAATGACCTGGGAACCAAACACCCAGTCTTGGTAAGTCAAAAATGACTTAGGGCTGCTATAGAAATCTATAAGATACAAGTAAATGCGAAAAATGCTAAAATAATTGGAAGGGTTATTACACCTAGCAAGCAGTTTACCCTTCCAACGATGGCCAGCTTCCTGTGAACATTTGTTCACTAATTTCCTGGTGGTACCTAGTTGTCTTCGCCACCCGCCACCCTTAGCAGTACAACCCCAAAATTCGAAATTCAAAAGTGGTTTAAATCCGTTGGTAACATACTCCTTTTGGTCAATTCAATTCCTATCTGACTAGTTTCTTTTCTTTGATTCTTAGTTTGAATTTTTTTATTCCAAACACTAATTAACAACAAGTAATTGTTTTTACTTTATTTCTAATAAGCTTTGATTCCTTTTCTTTACATCTATCCATTTCTTTTGTGCTTTTCTCTTTTAGTTGCATAGTTATTTCTTATTTCTAGTCCTTTTCTTGTATGTTTTGTTCATTGATCGTGTTGACAAGAATCACGTTGGACCTCGGTAGAGATTGAACACTAGTGTCACACCAAGGAAAACAACTCTCAATATTTTTTGTGCCAATTGTGAGCACTAAACAAACATGTGTAATTGATTGACTGTAACATTGTTTTCTTTTTAACAATAATTATTTGTTTGTTTTGTTCTGTGTCTTTATTTTAGGTACAATTTCCATGGAGAGTGGAGAACAGTTGGAGTTAAATGTGAGCCTTTCATACCTTATAGGACTCATAATCAAAGAGGATCATGATTAGAGCCCGAACCTATTTCATGTAAGGTTCAAGATGATGGAAAGCCTATATTCCTTGGTTACTGATATGAGGAGTAATGTCAAGGTAGTGGATGATGTATTAGTTGATTGGTTTAAGCTACCTACAAAAAGGCACCTAAAACCCTACAAACTCTAATTTTTCCATGAAGGAATAAAAATAAAGGTAATCGAGCAAGTAGCTATTGAGCTTAGCATTAACGAGTATAAAGATGAAGTTATTTGTGATGTAGTTCCCATGATAAAATGTCATATGTTTCTTGGTGGGCCTTGGAAAATTAATAGGGATGTCAAATATCATGAGAGGTACAATAAGTACTTGTGAGAAGTTGGAGGTCACGAGTTTGTTCTTACACCATTGACGCCCTTTCAAGTGAGTGAGGATTATATAAAATAAAGGAGCTCCGGGAAGCAAACAAAAAAGAGGTTATGGGGAAGGAAGGAGAAGAAATATCAATAGTGCAAGCTAATAATGGTATTAGCATTTTACCTAGTATTCCTTCTTTTTTTCATAGGTTCATGAGGAACAACTTCCAAAGGAGAATCCAAAAGAAACTTCTCACCAACATCAAGCTAAGAAGAATTTTATTTGGCTATTCAAGGTACAATAGCTGACCTTAGCACTTCTAACATTTCAAATTGACAAATTATTAATGATAGTCTGTCTTCATATGAGCTTAATGACTCTTTACTATGTATTAATGATATGCAATTTTAAAGATTTAATACATTAGTTAATCTTATAGATGACCTTTTTGACCCTTCTTGTAAGGTTGACTTGTGTCCACTAGTGTAAATACCCATGATTTATAAGATAGTGCTTATGATGATTAACTTGATCCTAATTTTCATTCACTAGTTGAGGATGTTTGTGAAGTTATTAATGAACCTCCATCTAGTGATATTGTCAATGAAGTTGGTTAATTACATAGGAGTAACTCTTTGAGCTTACCTTTTGTTGAAAATGTCATCGCTTGTTTTCCTCATTGAAAATATGTGCTTGAAAATGAATTAAAAAATGATATTGGACTTTTAGATAGTGAAATGGCATGCTCTAATTCTTTTTTATGGTTGAACCTTCTCTATTTAAGAGGAATATCTTGTTTGAGTTTGATGAGGACACTCCTAATGAGGTACCTATTAGTGAAAATATTTGTAATTGTGTAGTTCTCAAGGATTATACTATCTATAATAATCCACTATGGTGTGAAGATCCTCCAATATTTCAAAATGTCCTCCTTGAAGATAAAAGTACACTTAGGGGAAAGGATCATGTTAAAAAGAAAAGAAATATTTTCTTTCCATTTACCTCTTCTTTGAGTGTCTCAATTCTTGATAGTATGATTTATGATATTAACGGAAACTTGGATGAGGTTTTTTTTAGCAATACATTTCTTTACTATATATTCTATATGATGACATTCATGTTTGTATGACTGTAATGTATGTTGATAGAGGTAGTAGTCGAGCAAGTGGAAGTTTATTTGATTTTATTTTATGTTTGTTTTACCTTTTTACCCCCTATATTGGTTGTCATAGTGGTAATGGTTCTTTGGATTTACCTCTTAATAAAATCTTCTTGAGTGACCAAGTACCCATTGCTTTGTTGGGTTATAAAACCTATGGGTTCCTTTTGATGCTTGGTTATATGTTAAGCATATGCACCCTTGGCATAATGATCGGATTATTTTTGCCAACCCTGACTCTCATGCCATGAGGATATTATTTTTTTTATCTCTCCCTTGTTTGTGATAGATCTAGAAGGATGAATCCTTTTCAAGAAGGGGAGGATGATATGATACCGACTAGGGCTAGTTTAATGCTTCAAGGACTAACCAAATGAACCCAAGCCATAGTGAGAATGAGGAGTTCAAGAAGAGATTAGGAAGGCCAATTTTTGTTAAAAGTGAAGTAATTCCACATTTGGATAATTGCTTGGATGAAAAAGTGGAATGAAAAGGAGTTTATCATGCATTCCATAATTCATGATTTAGATGAAGCCAAACAAGGTCCTTTGTCTCATTAAGAGAATTTTTGTAATAAGGTAGTTTCCTTTTCTTAGGCTGTAATAAATCGATTGTCTTTTATTTTATTTGGTAGACTTTGATGATATTGATATTTTTTCTCAAGTGTGAGAATTTGTGTTCTTGGAACAAGCCTTTGTTGGCATTTGGTTTGTTAGGTGTTATTTCTTGGGCATCAACCTCTTGAGGTCCACTTGTTAGGTTCAGTAAGGGAATTGATTCAATATAATCTTTGTTCTTAATCCTCTTCTATTCGTGTCAAACTTATATATTGGGTGTTTCAATATTTTCTAATAGGAGGTCACACGTAATATTGATGGTTGCCTTCTGATTAATTTCGATATATCTTTTCTTCTATCTATCTTCTATTTTTTCTTTTTTTCATATTCTACTTCCATACTGAAATTTACATCACAAATGGACAAAGAAAAAGAGCTATAACGACCTATTTTGTTGTTATGGTGTTGTTTAGAACATAAATACCATACTAGAATTGTTCCTTGTAAGAGATTTGATAAACCTCGAGGTGAGATAGTTTTAGATAAAAAAATGTTGTTGTGAGACTTAGTGGCTATTGTGATGTTTGGAAGAGTATTCTTTGTAGATGATAATCAAGTGGTATAGCTTTGTGTAAAAAAGTTCAAACTGACAAATGAATTCGTAAAACTCTGATTATAGAGGTTATTGCATTGGTTTAATTCTGTGATGTCCTAAGTATGATTTTGAACTATAAAATAGGAGTAGCTTCAAATTTTCCTTGAGCTTCTATTTGGACAGTACTATATCGGTATTTTTTATATTGCACCGAGATCACTGTAACGGTCGTCGTATCATTATACTAGTCATCATACCACTACAATGATAGTGGTGATGTATCATAGGGCTATCCTAACAAGCTCAGAATTGCTATAACAGCACTTTTGTAGCAGGCTAGTGACCACTACAACGGACGACAAGAAGTTTTATTCACTTAAATCTATTTTTTTGAGTTTTATTTCATAAAACTCAAAATTTTCATTCTAACGCTGTTGAGAGACAATTTCTACTAGGTAAGGAGACTTTTTCATTAAGATAAGTTGATTTGTTCTCTCATCACCTAGTAATTCATTCATAGTGTAGAATTATTAGAATGAGCATTAATGGTGAAATTGTGAATAGGCCCTAAGTGCATGAAATGATGAGGAAAGCCTATGGCAAATGTAAAATCATCTGGAACTGTTTTTAGGTTATTAATTAATACTTTTCATCATAGAATTATTGCCCTTGAATGTGAATTATGAGAATTTGAGATATTTTAATGGTTAAAAGATACTTAGTTCAAGTCATATGTTATGAAAGAGGTTAAAACTAGTGGGGTTGAGTTCCTAATGTTTAAATTTAATAAATAATTAATTGTTCTTGTATTTATTTATTTATTTATTTTAGACCGTGAATAATCCGAAACTTTGAAAAAAGTAAAGGATCTTGTAAAGTTGCTTGTACATGAGTTCTTTGATTGAGATAGGTTATGGTTTAAATAAAATTTAGACTCAATTTAGTTGGTTGCATATTTTCGAATTAGACGACATATTATTTGGGGTTCATACATTTTTGTGTAATGAGACTCATGGTCATTTATGATAAATGCATGACATTTTTCATTCTAGAGCATTTCAGTAGTTGCCCGAAGTCATTTATGATTTGCTGGTACAGGTAGTCCGAATCCCTGGCACTTGGTTGACAAATATCTCAAATTGTTTGTTTTAGAGCCTAAAACTAAGTACTTGTTGACCAAAGACAACTTTCCTTCAATACGAGCTCAAAATTAAATTTTGATAGTTCTGTTAGCTCCAGAATGCCAAACAAAGTCAAGATTGACCTTATGTTTGTGTTTAAGGCCTAAAGTGGAGCTTGAGTGGTATTTAGTGTTCGAAGTGTCAAATCGAAATTCTGACGCTTCAATCAGCTCTGGAATGATGATTTTAGGCTAGTGGAGGTGTTGATTCATTTATTAGACTTGTCGTTGCATTGTCGAGGTGTTGGTGGAAATGTTATGGTTTAGCTAAATGGATGACTTAGTCAATATTTTTCCTAAACAATCTCAGATCCCACTTTCGACTACGTCATTGAGTCTGGAATGTGTTTTTTACTCAAACTACATATATAGTTTTTTATTGTTGGACTCCATTTCAATTTCGTACCTACGTTTGAAAATTCTACAGTTGTAGACTTTCTGCATTAAGCACGATCGCACCAAAATAGCACGGACATGCTTAGTTGCAGCCAGTTAAAACAGCATAGACTCTATTTTTAGGTTTATTTTTCAACCTTTTTCTCAGTTTCTCCTCTTTTTATTGTGCGATTCTTGCTGGGAAATTCTGTCAAAATTCATGGAAAAGTTTTTGAAGATTTCCTATGTCTTTCCCCTCTATTGATAAGTCTTCTTCTCCGTTTTAATACTTGAAAGTTGAAGTATTCCTCCATTAATGGCCCTAATTGTAAAAACTTGAAATTCTTTAATTAATTCTTGTATTATTGGATAAATTATTGTCTCTTAAGTTTATTTCACTCTGTAGTATAGTTACTTTGTTGAATTTCGTCGTTTAATTCCGTAAATCTTGAATCTTTGACCCCTTTTTAATCAAAAACAATTCAGGTTGTTTGAAGCGTTTCCCGTACTCGAATTGTGCTTAATTTTGGAGCACGAGTTCCTAATGACTTTGGGAACCCCATAGTAAAATTTATTTACAATTTCGGCGAGCGGGCTCCACAAGCCCATTTTAGGCTTGATTTTTGGCCCAGTCTAAAATTTAGTATAAATTTATACTGTTAGACTCATATTAACATAAGAATACATTGACACAAGTTTTAGATCATTCGAAGATCATTTGATGTCAGTCAGATTAAGATTTATGAACTTGTAGCGTTTTATCGTCAAACGATAAGTAGGCTCCGTGGTGCTATCTATGGACTTATAGCTTTAATAACTGTACTAAATAGCATTCGTGGGTTAGGTATCTACTGGTGGTATAGTAGGTGCCATCATGATTTGCGAAATTGGGTCCTGATAATTTGGTATTAGAGCCTAGGTTTGTCGGTGTCAGCGTACAAAACCAATGCTGATAGAGTCCTGTAGATCGGTGTGGAGACGTTCGTGGCTTATATTTGGGAGGCTATGTGTCATTTAGGAAATAAATTCTCCTTATTGATTATGATTCGAATGATTTTTCCTTCGATGTTCCTCAAAAACTTATTCGTTCATATTAATTCTTCCGCAAATAGTACATTCGAACTTTTTCGCGGCAAGAGCAAGTATTCCATACTAATAGCTAGGACTCTTGTGAGGAGTAGAGGCTGGGAGAGAGACAATGGTAGGGGACATGCTAGAGTCATCGAGACAGCTAAAGCCTAAATTGCGAGTAGAGGGTCCATCCCAGCCACAAACCAGCAGCCATCAAATATTATTTTACAGCATACAGTGAACTTGACATCAATTTCAACACCGATTGGGTTTTCGACCATACCAGTTCTGCAGAGTTTGTTGCGTGAGATTTCGGGTGTAGTCAGGGGAGGAGCACCTCCTGTCAGGGGTGATGACTCACCGGTATAGAGAGAGGTTAGGCTTCTGCTCCAAGGTCAGATATCCATCACTGAGTATGACATTCGTTTTTATGAGATGGTTGGGCTTACTACCATTGTTTTCCCCCACTTATTGGGGTAGAGCATAGATATTTGTGAATGGCTTGATTTTGCCTCTTCAGCTAGTGGTGGTACCCTTAATAATGGCAAACCATTCTTTTGCTCGGGTGTTGACCCACGTGAAGTTTATGGAAGGATTATGCAGGGAGGCCTATAGAGTGGGTGGTTGCAATGTTGGATCCTTCAGCCATGGTGGTCAGTCAAGCATTGGTCGTAAATCTCATAAGAGTAAGCTAGTAGGTCCATGTTTTGAGTGCAGCATCGAGGTTCACATTTCTAGATCTTGCCCCCAGTGGGGTAGAATTCAGCCTGTGTCACATTGTGTTCAGATAGGTAGTGCTAGAGATATCTGGTCAGCAAATTTAGATCAGCTAGGGTTGTTTGTAACTCAGACCTTGTCACCATTGATTCAAGTGCCATCGCCAGAAATTCAGACCGCACTGCAGATTTCAGTTGAGGTTCAGCTAGAGGTTGGGGGTCAAAGTCCCAAACATACTACAGGTGGTATCCCAGTTGTGTCTTTAGCCCTGGGTGGCCCAAATTTTAGGCCAAAGGATTTCTGGCACCGTCAGCAGTTAGGGTTATGCTTTGAGTGTGGTAGCTCCGATCATTTTGCTAGGGTGTATCCTCAAGACCCAGTGTGTTATGAGTGTGAAGTGAAAGGTCACTGTGGTAAAGAGTGCCCCCATCGTGGGGTGACTCTATCTTCAGTTAGGGGTGCACCCGAGTTAATGTCTCTATTAATTAGAGGTGTTCATCATGGAGGGGCAAGTTCCCCAAGTAATGCTCAGTGTGGTGAGGTAGGTATTTGGTCCGGTACTTGTTTAATCATGGATAGGCTATGCATGTCGTTATCTTGACTTTAGCATAGGCAGATGCGAAGGTGTCAAGTTTGATTTTTTTTCATTGTTGTTATTCAGTCTGACTTTTATTTGACTGAGTTTGGTAATCCGATGACTTAGTAACCATTTGGTTTGCCTTGGTGATTTTGCTGCCTATCTGATTATTTTATTTTCACTATATATTATGGTTGGCTAATAACACA
>JBDJHY010033663.1:0-13971 GCA_039654485.1 Withania somnifera
TTGAAACAAAGTCCAAATTTAACAAACCTTATATGTTTTCTGAGTGGAAAACATAATTTGGACTCAATGGAATCAATTAAAATAGCATAGGAGGTCATTCACAACCAGAAAACCCAGAAAAACCAGACTGCACCAGAAAACCAACAGAAATATGAGCAATTCTCCACCAACACCTCAAATTCACTACAGCACGCTAGAAAATTAAACCAACACCTCTCCTAGCCTAAATTCATCATTCCAGACCTATTGGAAGCGTCAGAATTCTAATCTGACACTCCAAACATTGAATTTCTATATAAACTCCACTTTTAGGCTAAAAGTTAAACAATTTCCACAAATTGGCATAACTTGCAAACGAAGCCTCCAAAATACAAACTTAAGGTCAAACTGGACTTTTTTTGGCATTCTGGAGCTAATGGAACTATCAGAATTTAATTCTGATGTCGTCTTGAAGGAAAGTTGACTTTGGTCAGTGAATACTTAACTTTAGGCTCTAATATATGGAATTTGAGATATATCTCAACCGAGTCGCCAGGGATCCAAACTATTGGTACCAGCAAGTCATAAATTACTTAGGGAAACTTATAAAATGCTCTACGAAGAAATACGTCATGTATTTATCATAAATGACCATGAGGGTCATTACACCGTGATTATAGCCAACTGTTTGTTTGAATTCCATCTACTACTTCAGAGATTCAAGGTGAGCTTAGCGTCCGGATTTTACCTGTTTCTCTTTGGATTTGGCATTCATATTTGATCTCCATGTATTACTAAGATACAGTTGTATTAGACATTTTAGATTTCTTGTTTCTGTACTTAGTGGTTTGTTTGACACTGATACCAGTTTTTAGGCATTTACATTAATTCTTTAAACTTCTGTATTTATTTATCTTTTGATTATTACACTTGTACTTTTCGCATTTAATATAGTAGTCCTCCGCTTTGGACTACGGGATTGGTTCTCCTACTAGTGGTAAAGTACGTGCCATCATGATCTGCAAAATTAGGTCATGACATGTTTGTGAGAGAGCCTAGGTTCGTTGGTGTCAGTGTATAGAACCAATGTTTAGTAGAGTCATGTGGATTGGTGTGAAGACGTTTGTTCCGAATCTTTGGGAGGCTCTATTGACATTTAGAAAAATTAACTCTTTCTTTTGAATCCTATTTTGTGTGAACATTCTTGATGGTTTCTTAAAAATTATCACTCATTATCATCACTCTTTAATAGATGCCTCGTACACATTTATCTGTGGCCAGGAAAATGGCTAGAACACCAATGGAAGTGCCTATTCTAGCTAGTACTTCTGAGGTCCTAGTAGTGCCTGCAGCACTTGTTGCAACACCAACTGCAGTACCGATAGAAATACTTATTCTAGCACCTACTGCAACATCGTCTCCTAACATCTGTAGCATCTTTTGGCAGCTACTTGGTTCTTATGGGTGGTCCTCCTATAGAGGTAAAACAACCAGTAGTTCTAGTAGCTCAGCCTATAATTATAGTCTTGACAGTACAACCAGTGCTACCGGTTGTTCCAGCAGTTACTTTTACACTTGTTCAGGTCATACTTGTGCCGACCGTTGATCCTGTTGTTGATCAATAGTGTGCTATAATAGAAATAGAGCAGAAGCTCCTGACTAGATTCCTGAGGTTGGATCCCTCCAGATTCACTAGAGTACCATAGGAGGATCTTACAACAAGGTCAAGATCTTATTACACTAAGATCTTAATCACTTGATTTCAAGGTTAGTTGAGATGAACACCTACCTTTGGTTGAATTTTCATATAATAATAGTTATCACTACAGTATCCAAATGTCTCCATTTGAGGCCTTATATAAGAGGAGTTGTAGGTCTCCTATTTGACGGCTTGAGGTCTGTGATATAGCTTTCATTAGTCCAGACTTGGTATTTTAGGCTACTTAAAAAGTTCAACTAGTTTGGGATAGGTCAAAAACAATCCAGAGTAGGCAAAAGTCATATGCTGATGCTAGGAGTAGAGAATTAGAGTTTGAAATATGTGATTGGGTTTTCTTGAAAGTGTCACCCATGAAGGGTGCAACCCATTTTGGGAAGAAGGAGAGCTCAGTCCACGTTATGTTGGCCCATACAAAATTGTTAGGAGAGTAGGCCATGTAGCCTATGAGTTGGACATGTCGGCTAATTCTACAGCAGCCCATCCGGTGTTCCATGTGTATATTTTAAGGCAATGCTTAAGTTATCCTTCGTTGGTGGTTCCTGTTGAAAGAATAGCTATTAAGTATAGCCTTACTTATGAAGAAGTACCACTTTAGATTCTAGACAGGCAGGTTTGCAGACTTCAGAATAAAGAAGTAACTACAGTTAAGGTTTCGTGGAAAAACCAAGTAGTTGAGTGTGCTACATGGGAGCCTGAGGATAATATGATGAAGAAATATCCCCACCTTTTCCTTTCTAGCTTGGGGAAAGAATAAGGTATCAAATTTTGAAATTCTTTTCTTTTCCTTCAGTTTCTGGTATTCTCTGTCTATTTTTTCATGTCAAGATAAGTCAAACCATGTTTAATTTCATCTAATAACTCAAGATCATGCTTAGTTTTAGCTTAGTTCCCATGTTTTATGAAAATCTCTTCCCAACCAATAGCCAGTTTAGCTTAAAGAATGACTCTCATAATCATTCAAGGATGAACAATCTTAAAGGGGAGATACTGTAACACATCAAAACACCCTAAAAATCTAAGTCTAAACAAAGGGTGTTAGCAATTTTTTACAAAAATCTTAAAAACTGCCAATTTTCACAGGTGGGTTCATGGTCCCCAGAACGGTTCCCCGAACTGTAGAACCCTCAGTTTGTCTCCTTTAGCAACCTTAAATTTTTTTCTTGGTGATAATATTCTAAATAAAGTGTAGTGTGAGTTTTTGAGGTTATTCAAGGTCATAAACAACTCATAACACAAAGTTGAGTTCAAGACTATTCCTATATGCCTAGTTTTGATGTTACTTCATGCTTGGGTCAACTTTAAATGACCATATATTTTAATATATAAAGATTTATGTGACAATGCATATTTACCAAAAGGTTTATGAGTCTTTTACAATGCAACAAACTGACATCAATTCGAGTCTGGAGGAGGAAGTTATGACCATCTTAGTTAAGCATTGTCCAATTGTTCTATTTTGATGGATCAAGGAAGTTGTTTGAAGGTCCATTATATAAAATGAAAATAGTGGAAGTGGTTTGATGGTATTCTATCCAAGATGAATAATCATAAAATGAACCATGGAATCCACCCAATGCTCGAAGCATAAGGATGGTTCCACGAGTTGTTTTATGATTCTGTAAAATAGGATAACGGTCTATAAAACATACTGTGGAAAATTGGAAGTTCCCTTTTTAGCCCATTTTACAAGGGTTATTATGGAATTTTAGCACTCTTTAATGACAAATCCCACGTTGTTTTTACCTTATTATTTCTCATTAGAAATACGCAAAACCCTTGATTAGTTTATTCTTAATGCTTAGCAAGATATCAATTAATAGAGGAAAGAAGAAAAGCACGTTCAACTTTCAAGCCTAGGGCTCCACACATTCACCTTCCTAAAAAAATTCTTTTAGGGATTCATTCCTAAACTAGTACGGAGGTATTCAATGAGGATTTCTTTCATCCTCATGCCCAAATACTCTTGGTTTATGAAAATACATTTGGTTTCCTTCTAGGGTTTGAAGAAACAAATTCATGAACTGTTATGAACTAATTCCTTACTTTCAATTATGAATTATTTAAATGAAATAAGACTTTTTAACATGATATTTACCTACTTTCATGAACTCTTACCATTGTATGGATTTTTGACTTGATCAACTAGTAAGATAAGAGATATCATGTTTTAGCCTTGAAATCATTATAACTATAATTAAGCATGTCATATGATCTCATTATAAATCAGGAAACAAGATTTGTGAAACAAGATAAGAATTAAGTAGTTGTGGTTCAATTTATTATTTAAGTTTTGGGCATCTAGTTATGTCCCTTTTAAGAACAATTTTAAGAATATGAGCATATGTATTTTTGAGAGTATTATTTAGACTCGAGAGGATTATATGAACCTATCAGTGAGGTTGTAGTTAATTCAAAAAATGGGTTGTCGGCTCATGTCCATTAAGATTATGGTAGTTACGGATCCTTATCTTAGAACTTACAAGTTTTGTCTTAGCCGTGGTAAGTTGGGGCGACTCCTTGCCAATGTGGGTTATAAGACAAATGACCTCTTTTGGTGTGGGCTTCAGACACCAGATTTTATGTATCTCATAGAGTAGTCTCCATCTGTTAATAGAAAATCCCAACTCATGAATAAGATTTCTATGACTAAAAACTAATGCTAGTCCCTATAAAGTATTATTTCTCTTTGAAAGTTTAAACATTATTTAAGACTATTATTTTCTCCTTACTACAACATTTAGGTCATGGCATAGGTTTACTTTATCTTTGATATTTTTCATATTTATACCATACACTCTCGTACCAGTATATTTGATAATACTGACCCATTTTGGCTGCATGTTATTATGTAATGTAGATACATGTTTCCTATTTAGCCTTGAGGTTAGTAGAGCAGACTTCCTATAGCTTGGTGAGTCCTCATATGTCGGGGACTAGAGTTGTTCTTCCCCTTTAGTCTTTACTTTATTAGTTCATGTTAAGAGCCGTTTGGGGGTTATCCTAACAGTTCGCCTAGTCTTTATAGAGGTTTTTGGAAATAGCATCATGTTTAGTAGATTCACACGTTTTACCTATTTTATGGCCACTTAATGATATAGTACAGACTTTACTTTATGATATCTAGTATAATTTTTTGGTTTAGGTTTCTTCCAATTTATATTTCTATGTATATTAATAGGTTCTTATGACAAGGACTTGCTTGGGGATCACTTGTGGGTCCTTAGCGCCATGTGGCATCTAAGGAGTAGCCTTGGGACATTATAATAAATGTTCACATTGAACCCAACTAGTATAAAAATATTTTGTGCTAATTTCACTTTCTACATTTTATTTAAACTGTTCTTTATCTTGCATTCACAGTCGACTAAGAGAAGAAACATTTGCAATTCAACCCCCTCTTGCACGTTTAATTGGTATCACATTCATTGACTAACAAGTGAGAAATGATCATGACTCAACATATTTCAAGATCTTTGTTTCAAGAAGGGACTTCTATAACAAGATATCCCTACTTTAATAGGAAACATTTTTCTCATTGGAAGATCATAATGGTGACGTTTATCGAATCTTATGATGTCAAGGCTAGGAGAGTAATAAAACTAGGTGACTTTTCTATTCCTCCTCATAAAGATATTAATGATGATGGAACCATAACTGAAATCATTACATCATTAGAAGATTACACAAATGAAGAAATGGGTTATTAGCTAGACAAACTCCAACGCAAAAAACATTATGTATAAATCTATCAGTGGATAAGAATGTGAATAATTATCTAGTTATGATACTGCTAAAGAAATATGGGATAAATTGAAGTACCGTAGGAAGGTACTGACAAGGTCAAACAAACCTTCATGAGCTTAATGTTCTATGAATATGAATTATTACAAATGAAGTAAGGAGGAACTTTTAAACCTGTGTTTGCAAGATTTAGAAAAATTATTGGAGAACTCAAATCTGTAAGAAAGTATATCCTGTATCTGATCAAATCTACCAAATTATCAGGAGTCTTCTTGTCTATTTTCAAGCAAAAGTTGCTGTCATTGAAAGAATAAATATAATAAACTCACCTATAATGAACTTAGAGGTGACTTAATTGCCTTTAAAAGATCACATCCCAACAAAAAGGTTTAGGATGAAAATAAGAAAAAAAAACAGTTGCTTTTAAAGAAACTAAAGATTCAAATGATGATGAAAATAATGTTGAAGAAGAAGTTGCTATCATAACAAAATATGTTGTAAATAAACTGTGACAAACAAGAATTAGTAGAAGAAATAAATCAAGCCAATCTAGAAGTAGGTACAACTTTGGACAATAAAAAAATTATGAAAAGTGTTAAGGATGTGGAAGTTATGGATATATTGTTGTTGATTATCCAAAAGCATAAGAAAACCTACCAATGGATATTCTAAACATAATGCCTTAAGCA
This sequence comes from Withania somnifera, assembly GCA_039654485.1. Classification (NCBI taxonomy): domain Eukaryota; kingdom Viridiplantae; phylum Streptophyta; class Magnoliopsida; order Solanales; family Solanaceae; genus Withania; species Withania somnifera. The sequence continues at coordinate 6,130 of JBDJHY010033663.1, forward strand.
GCTGGAGTGATGAATATAATTCATAAAGTGAACATGCTGATTCCTTAAATATCTACTCATGGTTGTTGTTGAAACTAGTAAGGTAAGGACCATTAAATGTTGTGACTGCATTCATCTCAAAGATCTTGTATATTTAGCTATCTCAAATGCAAATTGATTTTATAATTATTTTAAGAGTCTTCAAAAGAAAAAAGTGAACTAGAAACAAAACTAGAAGTAACTATTGATGAGACAGATCTTTTTGATAAAGGAATCTATAAACTTAAAAGCAAAGTAGATTATATAAATGGATTCTTCTGTAAAAGTTCTACTAATCCCTATTAAACCCCTAAATAAGGAAGCTCATAAAATTATGATCATGTCTACTACTATCAAATAATAACTTTTTTGAATATGTATCTACTAGTTATGCATCTTTCAAAAATAAACAATTCATTAAACAAATTTTCAAACTTTTGTTACTAATGTAGAAAGGTTGGTCAGAAATATGTCAATTGTAGATTCCGTTATTTTTCATAAAAAAATTCTGATATGTAGACCCATATATTGGGCTATTGATTCTAATAAAAAGTACCTAAGAACACTTAGGTACCTAAAGGAAAATAATTGTGTGCACTTAGGATATTCACGATAGGAAGTCAAAAGGAAAATGATATCTCTGTAATGCCTGTTGAAATGACATGAATGGAAATAAATCCCAATTCAACTATGTAGCAAACTATGATTGAGGGGATATTTGATTTGGAGATACCCTTAAAGGAACAATCATTAGTATAGATACAATATCCTTTAATGAATCTTGTTCAATCACAAATGTCTATCTTGTTCAAGGTTTGAAGTACAACTTATTAAGCATTAGTTTGCAACTCAAAGCTTGAAGTAAGATTCTAAAAGAATGGATGCCTTATAGAAGATTTATCTGGAAGATAAATGCTACCTGGAAGAAGAGATAATAATGTCTAAATATTAGATTCTGTAAGAAATTTTGACCGTCATATATGTCTATCATCCATCTCTGAAGACCTTTGAATCTGGTACTAGAAACTAGGATATGCAAGTATGGGTCCTATAGAAAAACTTTCCAAACATGAGCTTGATCATGGACTTCCTAATCTTGACTACTGAAAGGATAATATTTCTAATTTACGAGAAAAAGGTAAGTGAACTAGAAACTCTTTTAAATCCAAAGAACTGAGGTCCACTCCTAAACCTTTGCAACTACTTAATATGGACCTATTTGGTACTACTAGAACTGCCAACATCAGAGGAAAAAGGTATGCTTCTGTTATTTTTGATAAATTCTCTCGTTTTACCTAGGTTATGTTTTTATATAATAAAGATAAAACTTTAAAGAACTTTAAATTCATCTGAGAAAAAGTTATAGGAGAAAAGGGTCACTACATTAGTTCTATTATAAGTGACTATGGAGGAGAATTTGAGACTAAGGCCTTAAAAAATCTTGTGAAGATCAAGGCTACTATCAAAATTTATTATCTCCTATAACTCGTTAACAAAATAGAGTGGTTGAACACAAAAATATAAATTTTCAAGACATGGAAAGAATGAGGATCATTGAACATTATCTGCCTTATCATATTTGGGCAAAAGTCGTAAGTACTGCATGTCATGTACTAAACAAGTGCTTAATTAGACCTATCCTAAAAAAGACCATATGAACTACAGAGTGAAACAAATCCAAGTGTAAATTACTTCCATCCATTTGGATGCAAGTGTTTTAGTCACAACAACAGTAAAGACAATCTTGGTAAGTTTGATCCAAAAAGTGATAAATGTATATTTCTTGGGTACTTTGTTTCTAGAAAAGATTACAAAATTTATAATAAACGTACTTTGTATATTAAAGAACTATAATCATATGGATGAGAAAGGAAAATTTTCAGATGAGAAGGTTATCAAAATTTCACAGCCATCACTATGACCTTTATATCTACTTTATAAAAATCCACAAACTTAGTCGACTAACGAAGGAAAGAAGTCAACTAGTAAAAGACTGAACCAATTCTAAATGAATAGAAAAAAAGAACATGACTATCTTTCACGCCCCAAACATTGAGTCATGATGGCGCCTACAACCTACCTGTAGGCAAGCCTATCCCAGAGCCTTGAGCGATAAGAAATGGTTTGTATCTAACACAACAACTAAAAATAATAGAGGAACGGTAATGATAACAACAAATGCACATATGTACACCCTACCCAAAACCATATATCAGTGGAAAGCGAAACTGCTACAACAGAGTATCTAAAAGAATATATATAATATACAAGCTCCTATAAAATAAAACTAAGTACAATGCCTACTATGAACAAAATAGAGTAGGCTACAAAAGCTCTAAGACACGATCAACTCGAATGCCATAAGCTCACCATAGTCTCTAAATATCCACTACCTTGTTAGCACTATCTTATCATCTTCGATAACATGTACCAATATTTGCACCACAAAAATTGCAAAAGTGCAGTATGAGTACCAAAAATAGGTACCAGTAGCATCAAAGATTGATGGGTGCAAATAAGGTATAAGTAAGGTAACAAGGAGGGGTAATAGGTCAACGTGGGTAGATAACTCAGTGAACAAAAAAGGACGAGTAAGTAACTACCACTTGCAGAGATAGGTATACATAGCTAAGTCTATGAACTCAAATCCATAGCAAGACAATTGCCTCAAAACCAGATATATCATACAACAAAAGCATATCTAGCCTCTAGCTATGCATAAGTGAAACCCAACAAATAGATAGATACCCAACTAAGAGATCACAAATATAAGTAAAGAATAGATAAAACCCCAAAAATTACCCCACAAGACACCTGGGTACAAATAATAAAAGAAAACATACAAAACCTACCTGACGCCCCATCCCATGGGTTGGTACAAACAATATAAAAAGGACTCACCATGACTTCCCCCTTAAGCCCCGAAAGTAAAATCAACGAAATAGAATGAATACAAGGCGGTGATGATAGTAAACACAAGGCATAGCCACTCGATAAGAGAGACCACACCTCAAAATCCTTTATTTGGGATTAGCACCTCAATAGTCAAAGAGTCGTCCCACACTCAATATCATCCCTCCATAATCTATATCAGGACTTCTCCCTTCAACTAATCAATATCAAGACCATTCAAACTAATAATCAAGATAATGACCCACAGTAGTCGAAAACTGTATCCAGTTTATACTTGAAAACCCCTCTATACCAACACGTGGTCGTGGAATCTCATTACATACATACATAAGTATAGGAAAACAATTTTATATTTTAATCATGTAAAACTTTCCATTTTTAGTTTCCCAAGTAACAAATGTTTATAAATTATACCAAGTCGCATCTATACCAATAATCCATAATCCAATATCTAAAATGCATGTGCGTAACACAACAACAACACATATAAGTCCACAACACAACTAGGATCGGCCAGAAGCCACCAGCTAAGAAAACACCTTACACTAGGTGCTCATAATACCCCACCCTAACATCTAGGTTCTAGAGGTTGCTCGCAGCAGACAAAATAGGACTTTGCTAGTCCAGGAACTCTTATGTCCCTACGTGGGGTCATAATGAAGTAATAAAACTAATAAAAGAAACTTGGAGGGATCCACACTAGCAATCCTACCCAAAAACTAACCTATTATGATAACTACACTATATTAGCCCAAATTTAAAAGACAAAGTAATCCTAGCATACCTTGGAGCGTTGATGAAAGTCCTCCAAAAGCATAAAGAAAAAGCTCGAAGCTCCATAATATGCTCCAAATTGCTTGAAACTATCAAAGTAGTAATCTAGGGGCCGAGAAATTTAAAAAAATATGCATATTGCAAAATGAAATTCGAGCTAAAAACTAGTTTTGAAAATGAACCCATGGGTCCTACAACCCAAGAAATAGAATAAAAATTATCAACATGTAGGGACCATTCTAGGGAGTGTGTGGTAGAAAATTGAGGTCAGTTCATCAAAAAATTAAGGGGAAATGATCTCTCAAAGATAAGGAAAATGATAACTTTTACAAAGGATAGAAAAGGCTAGAATAACAAGAATCTCCTAGAGAATACGCATGATAAATGATAACCGACACCAAAATAGTTGCTAGCCACTAGTTTTCCAGTTAAATAAACACCACACACTAGATTTAGGTCTTCAATAATAGATTAAGGTAGAGTTGGAAATGAGAAATGAAGGAGGAATGTTATATATAAGGGTCCCCACATGGCCATAGGCGTGGCTTCTTTGGTCACCAGGGCGATGTTGCAAGGGAGAACAATGTCTATAGGGGAGGAAAAGGCCTTTAGGTTTGACCCAAGACCCCCAAGAGATACCTTACAAGTGTGAGCACCTGGTCACAGGTGTAATCTCCTGGGTGGAAAAAGGGTGTTGGTGCAGTCTGTGCATACATCTCTCGATAGTAATTCTAAGATCACCTAAAGGGCCTATAAAATGAATTTGAAGCTCAAATTTAGAAAACCATGTATGACAATATCATGAAAATGACATTACTGATCTAACAAAATTGTAAAAATGACTAACCAAGGTCATTTAGATAGAAAAACCCTTAATGACCCACGTAGTCATTTACTAGCCTTTCTGTCTTTACTATAATTAGGGTCATTTGGTGGTTTCCTTAAGTCATTCATGACTCTCTAGGACCGGTATTTTGGTTCCCTGGTAGCTCAGTTTTTCTGTCTTGGAGGCTTATCCTTGAAATACTAGAACTTAAGAGTGAATTCTTGATAAACATGCTCAAAATTGGTTTTCAACAATTTAGTTGGCTCCAGAATGCTAACTTTGGACTAATTGGACCTTCAGGGGTTTTTTTTGAGTTTGAGATGATTTTTGGAAATTTAGTTCAACAAGAGTTCGTCTTGGATCTTAGAGTGGATTTTGATGATCGGAGTGTCAGATTGGAATTATGATGCTTCCATCAGCTTAAAAATAGTGGTTTTCATCTAGTTGTGTTGTTGGTATACTTCTCGAGGTGTTCTATGTCGTTTTAGGTGCCTTGTGGCTTAGTGATATTTTTTCAAGTTTTGTTTCTTATTGGTTAAAGTGGGTTTTTTCCTTTAAATGATCTTGGATGGTAGTTTGACGATTTTGTTGAGTCTAGTATGTTGTTCCCATGATGTATGTATATTTGATTTGCTAAAATTGTGCTCAGATTACTCGTTCTAGGCCCCTTGGAGTTTTTACTTTTAGCTATTGGTAGTTGCAAGCACAGACCGCCCAGCTGTAGGTTTGGTCTCCCCTACGATGTCACCCCAGGGACTAGGGGTACGTCCCTACATATCTACTCCGAAGGAAAAGGTCACTCCCTAGTGAAGGTTGCCTTGGGGTCCAGGGGTTGCTCTTGAGTCTGTTTTTTTCCCCGACAGTGTTTGCGCCTGCGATGCCAGGCCTGGGAGGAAAGGGATGCCCCATCGGACATTTTATCTATGATAGTGGGGTCACCCCTGCAGCACCGATATCACCCCTACATCTACCTTTAAATATCCATTTCTTACTCATTTGCTTTATTTCCCAATTTACATTTCCTCCATTATTGAGAGCTCCAACTGAGATATTGCATCATTGAGATGAGGGACGTGTTTGAGTTATTTAAGAAGTGTTCTTGATCATTATTTTCATGTTCCCTCTGGGTATTCCTCATTATTTCTTCCTTTCTAATGTTATGCAAAATTTACATTTCTTGAATTTGTAAGCTTAATTTCTCCTTCATCCTTCATCATTTTGAGCTCAATTTTTTTCCACGTGCTCCTTGAGCTTGGATCTACATGCTGGTAACCTTGGATTATTTTTTCGGACTGTGGGGACAATGGGCCCTTTTTAGTCCCAATTTCAGCCTAAGTTGTTTTATGCTATATGTATATGATTCTTCTTGTTTTGACCTATGGACCTCTATTTTTCTAGTTTTGAGTTGCTTCAGATGTTTTGGCAATGTTTTAGGGTTTTTAAAATGCTTTTTGAGACTCTTTGGTAGTGCCCAGGTAGGCTAGGTTTCTCTTTCCTTAGACTGCGTAAGTATATAGTACTTATAATGTTACTAAATAATATGTGGGGTTAAGAATTAGGCTTAATCCCCCTTTGTTCTATGTTATTTACAGTTATTATCACTTTTATGCTTTCTTGGCCTAGTGATTGATGAGGTAGTTCCCTACACGCTATTGTATGATCTCTAGGTGTTGTTGTCTCCTAGTTTCTACTTTGGTGACTGTGATCCTTAATTGTCTATCCCACAGGTGTGTTACTTGGATTTCAAGGCCTTGGGTTTTCCTTTATGGGGATGTGTGATTATTTTTTAGGCCTCTTTAGGCCGATTATCTGCTGCAGGTTTAGATTGTATCTATAATTCCTGTGAGTGGGGTGTGGGATAGAGTTGTGAGCCGTTTGCTACCTATGCTTATTAGTTGGTGGCCTCTGGCCGATTGAGGTGTTTCCTTACAGTATCAGGACTTGTGATTATGTTGTTTGCATGTGTACGGAGGGCACTGTTCGTCCTGGTTGGGGCAGGTGGGTCCTTGGCCAAGCTTTGTGGAGCCTAGTTGAGTTATGCTTCCGGAGTGTATTTGGGATATGGTTTGTGAGAGGTCATGGTTAGTTTGTTAGCTCCTTTATACGCCAGATATCTTTGCTTACAAACATACATTGGTTACTGGGGCATAGATGAGATTGGTTTGAGATGTGAGATAACCTGGTGAACTAATAAACTAGAACTTTTCATTACATAAATTTGTAAGGATTACTACTTATATATGTATACTTTTTGTGAACACTTATGGGTACGAAGCTATTTACTCACACTATTATTACATAATTTTAAAACTATCACCTATGCTGCTACTGGTTACTTGGCTATTTTTGATAAATCAAATGATTCGTTCCGGCAACTTCGGACCAGATTACCCCTTTGAATTAGATGATCGTATAGGATCAATCAGGCAGCTAGTTTGGAAGGGGTGATTTGCAAAGAAAATAATTGCTAATAGATAGGAGTTGTTTAATGATTCTCGAGCATGTACTTATTTTGAGTGCCTATTTATTTTCTATTGGTATCTATGGATTGATCACAAGTTGAAATATTATGTAGCTATGGGTTGGTTCTGGTACTGAGATATGGTATTGACATATGATTTGGCATCTACTACGATGCAGAGTCAACAACCTGAGACTTGAGGTGCCATTTCCATATGATTGTCCTCGAGTGTGGCGCAACCTCGACAACCTGATCCATTGATGGATACAAATATGAGTTAGCCATGTAAGAGCTATAGGAAAGTGCTCATAGTCTTCCACTATGGTCCACTCCATTCCATATTAGTATGGGGTACAGAGGAGGGGATTCGAGTGCTTTCGAGGTCTTGTGATGAGTATGTGTTTACAGAGCATGGATTGCATTAGGGAGAAGCAGATTGGAGGGTGAGAACCCCTTAGGATTAGGTAGGTAGTTAGAGTTGTCTCCATCCTATTATGTAACTACCTTGGGTTCTAACATTTTGATCTATGGGTCGTGAGCTAGCATTGGTAGTAGGGTAATCCTCGAAGTATTGCAAATAGAGTAGAGGAGGGTGGTAATGTATCAGACTTAGTGTAATGAACCTTAAGGTTATTTATGATAAATACGCTATGTTTTTCATTCTAGAGTGTTTTGGGTAGTTACCCTAAGTCATTTATGACTTGCTGGGACCGACAGTTCGGATCCCTGGCGACTCGATCGAGATATATATCAAATTTCCTATTTTAGAGCCTAAAATTAAGTACTCATTGACCTAAGTCAACTCAAAATTGAATTCCGACAGTTTTGTTAGCTCCGGAATACCAAAAAA
>JBDJHY010033772.1:0-13970 GCA_039654485.1 Withania somnifera
CAGAAAATGAATTGTGGTATTAAGGACTTGTGTTAGGTATTCATACATTTGGTAGTAGTGGTGGAGATCCCTACACCCCATGAAAAGATTCATAAAATATATTTCTTTGAGGAGATCGGTAGTAATTTTGGTTTGCCAGAAAAGATGGATTCTCTTGCAACGGTTTATAGGATTGTATTTGTGGATATGGAGTATCCACTAACATAATTTGGTGGTGGAGTTTTGTGGTGGTTGAGTGGTTGTGGAAGGCTTTGACTTCAAGGTAGTGGAGGGTTAAACATTTCTCTAGCTTGCCCCGGTGTGATGGTCATATATTTCTCCAAAGTTTCCTTGCCTCTATCATCACTCCTTTTTATTAAAGGTGAACATCCAAGTGTACCTTTTACCCTTATTAACCTCTCTTAGTTACCTCCTAACTTTCCAATCATCTCTATCATATGACTTGTCATTTTGGCCATAGATTATATGGGAGAGCTTTCAACTCCATGGTTAGCACCTTTCTAGTCTTACATTGTACCTACAAAACTTGAAAAAACAAAATTAGTAATAAAATCCTCACTTAAACTCGTGTTTGAAATCTTAATCACCTCTAAGTATCTTTCAAGAATTTGATCTCAAGCTTACTTCAAACCAAGTCTTAAGTCAAGATCCCCTATTCTTTATGGAAAATGGATTTGTTTAGACTCAACAAGAATGAATGAATCAAATCCTCAAACGGTATTAGCCAAGAAACTTCAATGAGTATGTAAAGAAAAAAAAGATACAAAAAAAAAGAAAAAAATACGCACACTAAAGACTAACAAACAATAAGTAGAAGAAGTACTAGTTTTTAATTAGTACTAAGAATCAAATAAAATTGATTATAATAACAAAAGAAAATAAGAATCTAAGAATAGAAATCAAAATAAGTTACCAAAGTTGAAAACAAATTTTGGATCGTGGAGTAGGGAGTGTTGGATCTGCGATTCGCGAAATATGCAATGCACAATATGCAACGCACAAAATGTACATTAGGATCGCAGGCAATTACAGAAAGGAATGCAACTTTGGCAATTGGATATGCAATATATGCGACTCGACAACAGGTTTTTCGAGTGAACTATAGGATCACGGTTTAGGAAATTGCATGGGCATCTCACTTTTGTCACGAACTTTGCATCACGTATTGGCACTTCTCCCTTAGGATTCAATCTCTTTGGAAGGTTTTCTGAATGTATAAAACTTATGCTCAAATTATCCTTCCAAAATTTGGATCAAATCAAGTTCAAACTTCAAATTCGTTCTTCTTCTTCAAGGAGTACAATGATGAACAATGAAGAACTTCAAGTGCTTATAACTCCTTTGATTCAACTCTATTAGCTCTCAAATTTGAAATCTAAACTCCTTAGTATATGAGAATCAATTCTCAAATACTTTGAAGCCTAAAATTCCTACTAATTAAGCACAATAAAATTTAAAATTTTCAGGAGCTGTGTGAAGAAGATAAAGATGAACAACTTCCAAATTTCAAAATTCGAAGGCACCGCAAATCAAATCCGAATTCAATCAATTTTGGAATTGAGGTCTTCTCAACAAGGTGAACAAATCCCAAAAGGTTTAGATCTTCAATTGGTACGACTTCACCACCCAAAATTCAAATTTGGAATTGAGGTCCTCTCAACTAGGTGAACAAAGACCAATAGGTTTAGATCTTCAATTGCAACGGCTTCACCACCCAAATTCAAACCCAATTGCAAGTTTCAAAGCTTCAAGCACCTCTAAAGGCAGATCTACTCAAAACTCTTCAAACTTACACCAACTTGATCCAAATCTTATATTAAGACTCTAGAGAACTACGAGCACAAGTCTTAATGCCTGAAACTCAAATCACAGACCCAAATATTGTTCTATCAATTTTGGGATTTTTTTATTTAACAATTTTTGTTGAGATTTTCTGATTTATGAGTTTTGAATTGAAATTATGGTAATAAATTCTTCCATACGCTCTAATACCAAGATGATAAACCCTTGATTAGGGAAATCTAATCAACACCATGATACATAAATTGAAATAAGAAAACATATGTGAATTCAGGGAGAAACAAGGAAACTAGTTAAATTTGAAGGACTGGTTACCTTCAAACTATACTCAACTTCAATGAATCTAGATGAATCCTTATCCAATCAAAATGTAACCACACACTTGATTCTAGAAATGGGAGATTACAAGACTTGGTCGAATCAAAAGAATTTGCAACATCATATAGATGGAATCTACATCCTACAATTACTCTAATTTACGTTAATCACTAGCACTGGCTCAAATAAGCTCTCACAATTAATCAATTCATCAATATTCCCTTAGTATTATAGTTGCACTAGTATTTATACTAGTGATTATTACAAGGCTTTAAGCGCCAAAGAGTTGGCATTGCAAAAAGTGCAATTAGCCTCATGGATCCAATATGTGAATTGCATGTTATGCATTTCCATAGCTTGGAATTCCAGTACTCGTGTCTTGGAGTGCATAATATGTGACTTTCACAACCTAGTTTCTTGGATTATGATGGCACCTACTATCTCAACAGTAGGAGAACCAACCCTGTAGCCAGAGCCAAGGCAGGGGACTACTATGCTAACAACGAAACATACAAGTAAAATAAATAAAATAAAGAGAAAGGAGATGAAGTCAGAGAAGTGGAATAATAGAAAAAGAATCAACAAACCTCCCCAAGACCCGGTATCAGTGTATATACAGAGCCACTAATTACAAAGTAAAAGTATAAGTCTATAATACAAGCCTGTCTCCGAAATACAAAAGAGACAAAATACTAAGCTGTAGAGAGCAGGAACAGCTGGACGCCTAAAGCTTACTCAATATCTCTGAAGTCAACAGCAAGGAGGCACGAATGGCTAAACACGAATTAACTTCAGGCGCTAGTACTCGAATCTGCATCAGGGGGAATCACAAGTGTAGTATGAGTACAAGTTGCCAAAGCAACCAGTACCCATTAGGCTTAAAGGGCTCGCTAGGCATGCAATAGACATAAAAGTAGTAAATAACAGGAACACAAAAAAGTAAGGTCACGGAATTAAGTAATATGACACAGAAGATAGCTACACAAACAGGGAGCAAAAAGATAAGATATAGCATGGTCATCGCTTGATAACATATAGAATAGGATCACAGGTAACAAAAGAACGTACCCAGGGTCCTTGCAGCAATACAGAAATAATAGCAGTAGAAGTAGAAAGAACAGGTGGTAAAGGGTACATGGGCGGTATACTGGTAACCTCAAGATACAAAAGGGGATGATAAAGTAAACAACATCACGCATAAGTAACCCATAGTAGAGAAGGTCCGAAAGTAAAGACTAGAACTAGCTTATATAGTAAATACAATAATACGGTAAGTAAATTAACACTACTAAGACCCCATAAGAATGGGAGCATACAGAGAAGTCACGCTCACCCGATGACATCCCCTACTATCGGGGGTACACTGAAGCAAACAAGTGCATAAAGGTAACACAACCACACAATATCACAATTCTTGTGTACGTTCCTCCTCTAGTACCCGAAGTCCTAGTAGGAAGGAACCATGGAAGGGCTAACCCCGTATATCCCTACTTCGACCTATACCCCTCCTCCAGTCTCACGTATCCCAGAGGCAAGGTCCATAGAGGCACGCCTGCCACGTATAAATCTCTAATGTTAAAGTAATCTCACATCCCAATGCCACAAAGTCTTAGAAGGTCTCATGATCTGGCATACAATGCCTCCATCTAATGGTTTCATTGTGCCGCAAACTCGGTAACTCAAAGCGCTCTGCGCCTTAATATAGTAGTGTCACCAAGTTCCTCAAATCAAAAGGTATGATAAATACAGAAAAGTTGTACGCATTGCCGCACGAGATCGGACTCAAGGGCAAGCATATATAGTAAGTGATAGTACCTGATGCCAGAGCGTGAAACATGGTCTAAATAAGGAAAAAGGTAGAACAGGATGCTCGGTACGCGACCAAGTCTAAAGCGAGTAAAAAGATCAATTATCTTATATTATTACTAGAAAGATCCATTTAGTTACAATTTTATCCATTTATATTCTTATTAAAAGGAAATCACCCTCCAAGGCTCAGTAACTTAAGGAAAACCATCATATGGGCCCCATTCCCAAATGGACTCTCAGAACGGAGCCCTAGGCTCTCATAATATGAATGCAATAACACAAGTAATATCTACCGGTAGCCTACACCCTACACAGGATTAACTAAAATACAACTAGCAGCACAAGACACCAGCCTAAACATGAGGGGAAAACCCAAAAAAACCAACCCACGCACCAGCATTTTACTACTTTCAGAGTCACCCTATAGCCATCATAAAGCCAGTACTAGGTGAAGGGCTTCATATTACACCAAACTCCAATCAGGGAAAAGGCACGGAGAAAGACTGAAGAAGTGGTCTAAGTACACGGTACCAACCTAGAAACCCAATCCATAGATGTTATCCAGCGCAATTATGTAAACTATACGCTCAGAGAAAGCCTCATGGAGCCTACCTATCATTTGACGACTAGCACGCTGCAAATCCCAAATATCATCCCGACTGATAAAAAACAACCTTGAACGGCTCTAAAACTAATAAACTTTGAACCCAAAAATCAAGACGAGTCTAATGGTACTAATTATACTAATTTTTGGGCTGGTTGAAAATCGGGACTAAAATAGGCCTGCGGGACCTACTAGACGAATCTAAAAATAAAATTTTCCATGGAGTACCTGGCATCACCAGGAACTCGTACTCCAAAAATGAGCACAATACGAGCGAGGAAAGGGCTTAAAATATCCGAGAAAGAATTAACATTAGGTGCAAAATATTGCAAAATCTACAAAGCTAAAATAGGGGAAATTAGGCACCGGAATTTGAATGTAACTCGACCAATGAGTGAAATCAAGCTCAATGCACTAGAAATAACCAATAATCCAGCCAAAAGTTAGGGGAACAAAACAAAGGTTGTCTAAGGACGTCAATGGTGGAAACCACAATGGTTATGGAAACTAAGAGAGAGAAATGCACTTACTAAGAGTGGGGCAAATAAGATTAATCCTCCAAGAACTCCCCTACACTAAATGATGAAGCCTTAGTAGAAATTTCACCTAGAGAGAGAGAAGAGTGAGAAAGAAATGGAAGCAAATGAATGAGATTTTGAGGAACTGCTACTTATATAATTGGGCGCGATCTAGCCTATTCCTTCCATCACGCTAAAAGAAGGGAAGCGAACTTAACGCAATTGTGCTAAAGAGAAAAGAGGGAGAATATTTCTCATCACGAGCGCGGTAGCGCAAAGTAGGAAAAGGAAGGTTTACCATGATCGCGTCACAAAAGCAAGATCGCGCTCAACATCTAGGACTGCAGATTTTTTTGCAACAGAAAAATTTCCATTTGAGGGCACGGAATCAAAATGGAGTCCAACAACAACAAACTGAATATGCACCTTGCAGGAAAAACATATTCCAAACTCAACAAAATCGATAAAACAACCAACAGAGGTCGTTTAAGCGGAAAGGAACCCCAAATCAAACAAAATAAAAAAGGTCCCAACTTCTAAATCTCCACACGGACCCTTAAAATGAGGTTAAGCACCCCTGAAATTTCACCAACACCCCTACCAGCCTAAAATCATCATTTCAGAGTTGAAAAAAGCATCAGAATCCCATTCTAACACTCTGATCACCACGCACTAACTTCGAGCCAATTCTTAACTCATAATGAACTAAATTTCCACAAAATAGATCAAATTCAAAATGAAAACCCCGAGATACGAACTAAAGGTCCCTCTATCCAAAGTCGCTAACGGAATTGTCAAAATCTAAAACATGTCTTGAAAAAAAGCTTGCTAAATTCAATGAGTACCAAATTTCGGGCCCTAAAATAGGCAAAGTGAGATAAATCTCAATCGAACCGCTAGGGAACGCGACTACCAGTCTCAGCGGGTCACGAATGGCTGGGCAGTTTTTGGAAAGCTCTAAAGCATAATACAACATGTAAAAAACCTCAATGATTGTAAGGATCATTGCAACATCCACTACTAAAAAGGACTTTCATCCTCAAAAGTCAAGCAAAACAGGGAAAGGAGAGAGAGAAGGTATTGACAACTCGAACAGTTGCTGGTACTACAACCGCATATTATTTTTAGTCTCCCAGGTAGCCTCCTCAACTAACCGGTGTCTTCACTGCACCTTAAATACTAGGATCTCTATAGACCACAACCTCCTTACATACCTATCAAGAATGACTATCAGCTCCTCAACAAAAGATAGGCTCTCATCCAACTAAACCAAATCCCAACGGAGAACATGAGACTCATCCAGAATATATCTCCACAATATTAAAACATGGAAGACTGGGTGAATAGTTGAATACATAGGAGGAAAAGCCAAATAATTTTCAACATCACCAAGTCTCTCCAAAACCTAAAATGGCCTGATATACCGGGGGCTAAGCTTCTCCCGCCTACCGAACCTCATCACACCACACATAGGAGATACCCTCAAGAAGACTTTATCACCAAACCCAAACTCTAAGGCACGAAGTCTACGTCCTACGTAGCTCTTCTACCTGCTCTTCGTTGCCCGCATTTTATCTTAAAATATCCAAACATGGTTGAGAAAATCATGTAACAAGTCCATGATATGAACCATGGCATCAAGACCGTCAAACCAACCAATAGGTGACCTGCACTGCCAACCATACAACCCCTCAAACGGTGCCATTTAAATGCTGGAATGGTAGCTATTATTAGACATGAACTCTGCTAACTCTACACGTTGATCCTACGCTCCCTTAATATTTGGTACAAAAAGCTCTTAACATATCTCTAGCGTCTGAAATAGTCTACTCGGACCGACCATCAGTCTGTGAATGGAAAGTTGTACTCAACTGAACCTCAGTACCCAAATCTCACTGAACAAACCTCCAGAACTACGAGGTCAACTGTGTGCCTCGATAAAAAATGATACACAAGAACCCCATGAAATTGAACTACCTCACGAAGGTAGATATAAGCCAAACGCTCAGCATTATATGAAGAATGGGTAGGGATAAAGTGCATTGATTTAGTTACGCAATAAATGATAACCCATAAGTGTCATGACCTCTATTAGTCTGCGGCAAACCCGAAATGAAGTCTATAGTCACATGCTCCCACTTTCATATCGGAATAGGGAGTATCTACATCAAACCACTTGGTCATCGATGCTTGAACTTAACCTACTAGCAGTTTAAACACCGAGATACATACTCTATAATATATCGCTTCAACTCACTCCACTAATACAACTAACAAAAAATACTCGTACATCTTAATTGTACTCGAATGGATAAAATATCTAGAGATGTGAGCATCATGCAAAGTCATCTAAATCAACCCACTGATTTGCGACATACAAATACTACCATCATATCAAATAACCCCATCTAAATCAATAGAAGCCCTGCCAGCCTCTCCAATTAACACCTGATCATGAAGGGAAACCAAATGTTTATCCTCAAACTATCGCTATCGAATCTGATCTAACACAAAATATCAAGCCTCAACACAAGACAAAATCATCCTGGGGTCCATCAAATCCAACCTAACTAACTGATTAGCCGAGTACTAAAAATCTAACACAAACGGCTTCTCCGAGACTGTCAAGGATGCCAAGCTAAGCATACTGACCGTCTTCCATCTCAAGGAATCCATTACCGCGTTAGCCTTTCCCGAATGGTATAGAATGGTAATATAGTAGTCCTCAGTAGCTCAATCCACCTCTGCTTCCTAGAATTGAGCTCCTGATATCTCATGATGTACTGAAGGCTACGATGGTCAGTATAAATCTCACACGAAACCCCATACATATAATGCCTCCAAATCATGACCATAAACACTACCATCGCCAACTCTAAGTGGTGAGTAGGGTAGTTATGCTCGTGAATCTTTAGTTGCCTCAATGTATAAGCAATAAATCGGCCCTGCTACATCAAAACACATCCCGAATCAATACCTAAAGCATTACAATACACAGAAAAACCCTGATCCTTAATTGGCAAGGTCAAAAATAGTGTTAAAGTCAACCACTCCTTGAGCCTCAAAAAGCTCGACTCACAATCCTCTGACCACTAAAAAGCCACATCCTTCCTAGTTAATCTAGTCAACGACACCGCAATTGGCGAATACCCTTCAACAAACCATCTGTAGTAACCCTCTAAACAAACAAAACTCAAACCTTAAAAGGATATGTCAGTCTCGTCCAATCACGCACTACTTGAGTCTTTGCTAGGTCAACCATAATCCCATCTTTGGATACCACGTGTCCTAGGAACCCTACAAACTCCATCCAAAACTCTCACTTTGAGAACTTGGCTTGAAATCATAGTTCCCTCAGTGTCTAGAGTATCAATCTCAAGTGTTGCTCATGCTCATACTTACTCTGCGAATACACCAAAATGTCGTTGATAAATATGATCACAAACGAATCCAAGTAGGGCTTAATCACCCTATGTATCAGGTCCATAAATGTTATTGGGGCATAAGTCAACCCGAAAGACATAACTAGAAACTCATAATGGCCGTAACGAGTCCTGAACGCTGTCTTCGGGGTGTCCTCTTCCCAAATCCTTAATTGATGGTATCCTAAATCTCAAGTCTATCTTAGAAAGCACTGTTGCACCCTGAAGCTGGTTGAACAAATCATCAATCCTCGGTATTAGATATCTGTTCTTAACTATCACCTTGTTCAGCTGCTAGTAATTAATACACATCTGCAACAAACTGTCTTTCTTCTTGACAATCAAAATTGGCGCACCCCATGGAGATACACTCGAATGGATAAACCCCTTATCTTGTAAATCCTGGAGCTGAACCTTCATCTCTCTCAACTTGCAGGAGCCATACGGGGAGTAATTGAAATGGGCCTGGTGCCCAGCTCTAACTCGATGGAAAAGTCAATATCTCGCTCAGTTGGAAGGCTTGGTAGGTCGATCAAAAACACATCCAAGGACTCAGAGATAAACGAAACATATTAAAAGTAGGAATGTCGGCTCGAACGTTACGAATGTATGATAAATAAGCCAAAAAGCTTCTCTCCACTAACCTCTTGGCATGAAGGTAGGAGATGATCCCTGTTGGTGTGCGGCTAATAGAACCCTTCCATAAAATAGAGATGCACCAAGCTCGGCTAAGGTAACGATCTTAGCATAGAAATCCACAATTGTGCGATGAGGGAATGACCAGTCCATGCCCAGTATGATGTCAAAATCTACTATATCTAGCAACAAAAATTCAGCCCAAGTATCCAACCCCCCCATAGAAACCAAAATGGTCTTGATAACATAATCCACTACTAAAGAATCCCCTATCGGGGTCGCAACAATAACAAGAACAAATAGCATCTCACTAGATAACTCCAAGCTAGGTGCAAAACAGGAAGAAACATGCGAACAAGTGGATCCGGTATGAACCAACATTGAGGATGACCTAGAACACAAAGAGATCTTACATGAAATACAACATACGAGGCCTCGGCCTCTGGCCTACCTGGTATAGCATATAACTGGAGATCACTACTCAGAAGAATACCACCTCTACCACGATGGTCTCTACCACGGGAACCACCTTATGCCCCACCTCTAGCCGGTGGCAGCACTGATCTCAAAGGATGAACAAGCTACGAAAAAGGCTTAAGACTACCCCATTAAGGGCATGCTCTGGCAAAATGACCAAAATTCCCACATTCAAAACATGGTCCTGACGGCCCACCTTGAAGAGAACCACGACAAGAACCTGACTAACCACCTTGGCTGAAAGACCCAGAACCTTGTAAAAACTACCCTAAAAGAGGTGAATGAAACTCTGCTGAGGAGGCCCTGAAACCTGAAGTGAGGCCTGAATCGATTTGTTGGACTGAGCTTGAGAATATTGTTGCTGACCCCGGCCACAGAACGGGACCCACTGTAACCACCTTGCTGTCTTTGCCTCTTCTCACTGGGTTGATAAGTACAGAAAAGTTGTATGCACTTCCATGCGAGATCGGACTCAAGGGAAAGCATAAGTAGTAAGTGATAGTACCCGGTGCAAAGGCATGAAACCTAGTCTAATTAAGGAAAAAAGTAGAACGGGGTGCTCGGTACGCAACCGAGTCTAAAGCGAGTAAAAAGATCATTTATCTTATATTATCCATTATAATTCTTTTAAAAGGGGAATCGACCTCCACGACTCAGTAACATAAGAAAAATGGTGGTATGGCCTCATTCTGAAATGCACTCTCAGAACGGAGCCCTAGGCTCTCTCATAGTATGAATGTAATGCACAAGTAATATATACTGGTAGCCTACGCCCTGCACAGGATCAACTAAGCTAGATCTAGCAACACAAGACACCAGCCCAAACCCAAGGGAAAAACCCCAAAAAACCAACCCAACCATCAGCATTCTACTATTTTGAGAGTCACCCTACAAGCCAATACTAGGTGACGGGCGTCATATTACACCAAACGCCAATCAGGGAAAAGGAACAGGGAGGGAGTGAAGAAGCGGTCCAAGTACATGGTACCAATATAGAAAACCCAATCTATAAATGCTATTCTGTGTAATTATGTAACCTATACGCCCAAAGAAAGCCCCACAGAGCTTACTTGTCGTCCGACGACTAACGCGCTGCAAATTGCAATATCAGCCCGACTGATAGAAACCAACCTCGAGAGGCTCTGAAACTGATGAAATATGGATCTATAAATCAAGAAGAGTCTAACAGTAGGCCTGTGGGACCCACTAGTCAGATCTTAAAACAAACTTTTCCATGTAGTTTCTAGCATCACCAGGAACTCGTGCTCCAAAAATGAGCACAAAAGCGAGGGAAGGGCTTTAAAATGCTCGGGAAAGAATTAACATTAGGCGCAAATTATTGTAAAATTTATAAAGAAAAATGGGGGAAATTACGTACAATTTGAATGCAACTCGTCCAAGGAGTGAAATCAAGCTCAATGCCCCAGAAACACTAATAATCCAGCTAAAAGTTAGGGGAACTAAACAAAGTTTAACTAAGGACGTCAATGGTGGAAACCAACATGGTCATGGAAACTAAGAGGGAGAAATGCACTTCCTAAGAGTGGGGAAAACAAGATTAATCCTCCACGAACTCGTTTACACCCATTTGATGAAACCTTGGCAAAAATTTCACCTAGAGAAAAAGAAGGTGAGAAAGAAACGAAAGAAAAATGACTGAGATTTTGAGTAATTGTTGCTCATATAATTGGGCATGATCGAGCCTATTCACCACAATCACGCTAAAAAAAGGGAAGCAAAGTTAACGTGATTGAGCTAAAGGGTAAAGAGGGAGAATTATCGTGCTCGCGCTGAACACCTGGGACTACAAATTTTTTTGCAACAAAAAAATTTCCACATGAGGGCACAGAATCAAAGCAGAGCCCAACAACAATGAACCGAATATGCACCATGCATGGAAAACATATTTCAGACTCAAAAGAATTGATAAAATGACTAATGGGGGCCGTTTAAGAGGAAAGGACCCCTAAACCAAATCAAAAAAGTAGCCAACTTCTAAATCTCCGCACGGACCCTCAAAATGATCTCGGACACCCAGAAATCGCACCAACACCCCCACCAGCCTAAAATTACCATGCCAAAGCTGATGGAAGCATCAGAATTCCATTTCGACACTTTGATCACCATGCACTAACTATGGGCCAATTCTCAACTCATAACAAACCGAATTTTCACAAATCATTTTCGTCTAGACCAGAGTTGGCATTCCTAAGCTAATGAAAATATCAAAATCCAATTCCAAGAGCATCTTGAAAAAATGTCGACTAAAGTTAGCAAGTACCTAAGTTCAGGCCCTAAAATGAGAAAAGTGAGATAAATCTCAATCGAACCTCCAGAGAGCCAGACTACCTGTCCCAGCGGGTCACGAATAATATGGGGTAGATTCTGGAAAGCTCCAGAGTACAAGATAATATATAAAACACCTTAATAACAGTAAAGGTTATTACAATGACGCATTATGTCAATTTCGTGATGTGTATAACCAATATGTGATCCATCACAAATAGTGCACTTTAGTGCCCTTTTGTGTTGGTCCAACTCTCAAAGCCTCCATGCGATCTTTCAAACTTTATATTGTTTACCGAGATGCATGTGTATATGCTTGAAGGTGTATTTAAGAGCCTCATTTTCTCCCAAGACTTCAAGCATGAGTTTGAACCTTGGATCCATAGAGAGAGTGCTAAGGGAGCCTATCAAGACCTCTCTGATTTGCCTATTCTGAACCTATTTGTCTCTTCTTTGAATCATACATACTTTGTCATTTTTAATACTGAGTTCCATTTGGTGGTGTACATTTCTTTTATTAATGAAGTGTTTGGTTTATTCTTCTTTCTTTTAGTTATTTCCTTACCTTTATAAATACAATAATATATCTAACTGAGCTTATTGTCTTTTAAGTGTTTGTATAGGTGATAGCCACAATGGAGATAAGTATTTAACTTGCTTGCACTTGATATGCTTTTGCTAGAGCTGTTTTATGATGACAAAAGAGGGAAGTGAATGTTGTGTAATGGTTACTACCCATTGTTCTAACCTAATTCTTTGATGTGGTATTTTTTGTTCTCTAATGACTGATGTGGACTTTCTAAAAAATTGGTAGCTAGTTGCTTTATTCAGGTTAAACATAGCGTACAAGGATCAGTAATTTTTCATCATCAAAAAGGGGGAATTTGTTAGACTTGATGAAGTTTAGATGATTTGAGAAATGTAGGAACATGTTGCCTTAATAATGTGATCCTTTACAAATGAGTCCAATAGAACTGGTTGCCTTAATGTGATCCTTTATAATTGATCCCAACATGTAGTAAAATTCATCCAGCATAGTAAAAAAAATAGTAAAAGCAATGTGCAAAAGTCTTAGGGAGATAAATAGTCCAAAGAGATAAAGACCATAGACAAGATAAATACAAAGAAGAATACAAGCAAAATGTGAATCCTTCTCAAGCAAGAGTTGTTATGGACTTTGAAAACTCATATCCAAGAAAGGATTCCACAATAACACATACGCAAGCATCCAAGCAAGAGAGGAATCCTAGTCAAGCAAGAATTCTTAGTAAATTGAGAAGCTAAGATCCAAGATTTCATTTGGAGTCTCAAGCATCATACCAAGAGAGCAATCTTAGTCAAAAAAGAATTCTTAGTACACTAAGAAGTTTAGACAAAGACCCCTGTAGGAGTAGATGGATTTTGGACTTATGAACCATATGTATGAAATAGGTCATTACAACTTGTTCCTTTAAGCAAAGTCCTACCTACACAGGATTCCTTGAAATGAAGGAATCCTAGATAGACAAGATCTCAAATTTTGCACAAAATATGAAGCTGATAGGAACTTGTATGTGATAAAGAGTCTATAACTGGATAGACCATGAAAGTCCAAGAAAAAAGAAAGTCTTTGTACAGATAGAAGTCTGCACAATACAAGAAGCTTGAAGAGGCTAGGAGTCTATAAGAGATAAAGTTCAAAAGGCAAGATAAATATAAGAAAGGAATGTATGCAACCAAGAGTAGTCCAATGGAGTGAGAAGTACATGCAGCCAAGGAACTCATGTGTATTTAGAACTCTACTTACATGAGAGGGCTATAAATTTACATGGACTTCTATAATGAATTCTCGTGAACTTATACTAAAAGAAAGATACATAACACAAGAAAATAAGAAAGAATATTATTCGAGAGAGTTCTTTCCAGCTATCAAAGTGCAGCAATACAATAGTACCAGATTAAAGAACTTGTTTCTATATCAGATCACTTCATTGTTCTTGGTCTAGATACTTTGTAGTTTTTTTCAATTGATTTGACTCTTATTAGTTTCCTAGATTTGATATTTAGGTAATAATATTGAGTTGAGTAAACTTCAGGTTGGGGGAAACTTGATGTGGGGTT
>JBDJHY010033879.1:0-13970 GCA_039654485.1 Withania somnifera
GCCTTGATTCACAAACCATTGTTCATGAATTACTATTACTTTTAAAGCTCAGGGTGAGCTCGGCGTCAATATTTTCCTACTTCTATTCAGTATTGATATTGATCTCCATGTATTTTTTGGAGATATAGTTGTATTAGACATTTGATTTCATGTTCTATACTTAGAGGTTTTGTATTACACTGATACCGGGTTTTGGGAATTGTTGATGCTTTATACTTCCTCTTCATTCATATATTGTTTATTATACTTTTTCCTTCCGCTCTTGATATAGTAGTCCTCCGCTTCAGCTTCAGACTACAAGGTTGGTTCACCTACTGATGATATAGTAGATACCATCGTGATCCGAGAAATCAGGTCTTGACAAGAGTTAAAGGCTCTCCTTCCACTCTTGATAGATTCTTTCCTAGGATTTGGAAATACATTTCTAGTCATCATTGCTGCTGACCTGTCAAAACCACAAGTCGGGGCTCTAATGATTGTGTTGAGCAGATTCAAGAGGGATATTGGATGGACTATTTTTGATATTATCTACCCATACAAGAGGTGGTCAAGAAGAAAATTATAAAGTGACTAGACATAAGTATGGTGTACCCAATAAATGACAACAAGTGGGTGAGTTTGGTCCAATATGTGCGAAAAAGGGTGTAATAATTGTGGTTCTTGATGACAAAAATGAGCTGATCCAGATGAGGCCTCTCACAGGCTGGAGGATTTGCATAGACTACAAGAAGCTAAATTCGTAGACGCAGAAGGAGAATTTCCCTTTGCATTTCATGGATCATATGCTCGACAGACTAGCTGTCATAGGGTAATATTGTATTTTTTTGGTCACTCGGGATATAATCAATCTGTATTTCACCAGAGGACCAAGAAAAGACACCTTTCACCTATCCTTATGGTATATTTTCTTTCTGAAGAATGCCATTCAGGTTGTACAATGTTTCGGCCATATTCCAGAGGTGCATGATGTCCATTTTTAGTCACATGGTTGAGGAGACTATTCAGGTCTCTATGGATTATTTCTCTATGGTGGGGGACTTATTTGATTTGTTATTGGAGTATCTAGATGAAATTCTTCAGTGGGTGTGAAGTGACAAACTTGGTGCTTAATTCAGAGAAGTGACACTTCAAGAAAGGTATTGTTCTCATGCATAAAATTTTAGCTAGAGTTATTGAAGTTGATTGAGCAAAGATTGAGGTTACACCCAAGTTTCCCCACCTATTTCTTTAAAGGGCATTCAGAATTTTCTAGGCCATGCAGGGTTTTATAGAAGATTCATTAGGGATTTCTTAAAAATTGCACAACCTCTATGCAAACTGCTTGAGAAAGAGGTAAACCTTGTTTTTGATTATACATGTCTCTAGGACTTTAAGTGTCTGAAATAGAAGCTAATTTCAACACCTATTATTGTTGCTCTAGATTAGACTGAGTCATTCGAGGTTATGTGTGATGCTAGTGGCTTGGAGCTAAGGAGAAGGGAATAGGCGTGAAAAGATTTTCTATCCTATCTACTATAACAACAAAGCACTTAACCTAACGCAGAAAAATTACACTATCACAGAGTAAGAGCTATTGGTTGTGGTATTTGAGTTTGAGAAGTTTAGATCATACATGTTGAGTACCAAGGTCATAATCCCTACAAGACACTCCACTTTAAGGTATCTCATGTCAAAGAAGGATGAGAAACCCAATTGATTAGATAGATTCTTCTTTCACAAGAGTTTGATTTTAATGTGATAGATCGAAGGGAGCTAACAATCAGGTAATTAACCATCTTTCTAGACTTGAGGTTGAAGAAAAGTTAGTCGAGGAGCTTGATATTGATGATACATTTCTTGATGAGAAGCTCCCAGCTGCTTTACATGATCAAATACCGTGGTTTGCCGAATTTGCTAATTTTCTAGTAAGGTGATGTGATGCCAGATGATTTGTACTTCCATTAGAAAAAGAAGTTCCTGCATGATGTGAAGAGGTACTTTTGGGATGCGTGTTATTTCATTGTGTTTATGTTGATAATTTGATCCGAAGATGTGTTCCTGAAGTTGAGATGATGAGCCTACTTGAAGCTTATCATTCATCCCCTATTGGGGACACCCCAATGGCATAAGTCCTGCGCAGAAAAAATTGCAATGTGGGTATTATTGGCTCACCATTCACTAAGATACGCATGACTTTGTCAAGGCTTGTGATAGATGTTAGAGGATTGGGCCTATATCCAGAAAACATGATCGACTATTGAATCCCATCCATAAGGTGGAATTGTTTGATTTTTAGGGCATTGATTTTATGGGTCCATTCGTCAGTTCATATGGGATAAAGTATATTCTAGTAGTTGTAGCATATGAATCAAAGTGGATGGAGGCAGCTGCGCTTCCAAACAATGAAGGTAAAAGTGTTAAAACATTCTTGAGAAGGAATATATTTTCCCATTTTGGTACCCGCAGAGCGACCATTGGTGATGGTGGTTCACACTTTTGTAATCAGTTTTTCACCACCCTTATAGATAATATGGTTTTAATCATAAAGTGGAAACACCCTATCATCCTCAAACAAAAGGGCAAGTAGAAGTTTCCAACTGGTAAATAAAGACCATCTTATACTAGATTGTTAATGCAAATCAGACTGATTGGTCAAGGAGACTTGACGATGCTTTATAGGCGTACCGAATAACATTCAAAAACCCCCATAGGTATGTCCCCTTATAGTATTATATATGGAAAAACTTTGTACTTGCCATTTGAACTTGAGCACAAAGCACTATGGGAATAGAAGAAGCTAAATTTGAATTGGAAGGAGGCCTCTAACTTGAGGCTCGATAAGTTGAATATGATGGATGAGTTCCATTTTGGAGCTTATGAAAGGTCTTCTTTGTACAAAGAAAAGATGAAATTGTATCATGACCAGAGGATTGAGAAGAGATAATTTATCTCGAGTGATTTTTTCTTGCAATTCAATTCCGACATTCACTTATTTCCTGGTAAGCTAATGTCCTAGTGGTTTGTACCATTCACTAAGATGCAAGTGTTTTTATACGGTGCTATTAAGATTGAATATAAGGATGGGTCCCATTCCAAGTAAATGGATAGAGAGTGAAGCTTTATTAGGGATCGCCAAAAGAGGTGAAGCAAGTTGAAAATGTCTATCTCAATAAAGTCTGATTAATTCAGATAGCCACGTTGTGCCGTTATAGTAAATCAGGCGCTTCTTGGGAGGAAAAACAAGATTGTATATATAACAAGTAAAATTATAATTATAATGCCATTGTTTATTCAATGCGTATAGGTATGACTAGATCTGGAAAGGAGGAAAGGATAAAAAATTCACAAGGCTGGCTCCACGAGCATTGTTACGAGTCGTGTAAGCCACTTATGACTCGTGGTCCCAGTTGTGGGAAACTACACATAAATTCTAAAAAAACTAACATTACGGATCAAATTTCACGATCAATCAGGTGATTAGGGGTACGATCATGAGACCTATGTATGACTCCTGACTTTACATCGAAGCCCAGTTAAGCTTTCATGGTTACTTAATATCTTCCTATTATCTTACGACTCATGGAGCCCAACCATAAGTACTGGTTTGAGTCATACGTCCCTGATAGGCCTAATTTTAAAGCCTAAGTCTACCCGAGTCATACCCTTTCTTTTCACCCCAATTCACTCAAAAAGGGTTTCCTACACCAAATATTAATACAAAAAACACCCAATTAATTAAATTCATTAACGCCCTCTATTCAAAACACAAAATCAAATCACCCCACATCAACACCAACAGTCCCTCTTATGAAATCTATAATTGTTTCTAGCATTTTACAAATTGGAGAACTCCACAATGTTTCTTTCATGCATTCTTCCTAATTGTTCTTCATTGTGGGAATCAAAGTGCTTCACTATTATTCTCTATTCTTGGATGATTTTTTTCTTAAAAATCCTGGTAAGTATCTATAATTCTAACTTGCATTTAGAAATTAAACTTAATTGTGGTTTATGGAAACCCAATCACAAGATGATATGTGAACTAATCTTAGAGTTTAGAATCCATGTGCTATTGATATGTATCTGGGTGTGGTCCCATTTGTGCAACCTATTTGTGCCTACTGTGTGTGTTAAAGATTAATAAGGGAGTTTGAACTTTAAAAATTGATATGGAGATATGGTTGGACTGAGAATGCATAAATATGGTGCTTAATCAGAAATGGGTCTTTGGGATAGGTGTTTTACACCCTTTGGGGCACGGGCATTCCGATTCCATTACACTTAGGAAACAAAATTGTGAATTTTTTTACCTGTAAACGTTCAAAAACACTGATCTTTAACTAAGGGGTGAAGTCTGAGTAGCCCATTGTGTGCTTGATTGTTAACTAGAGTAATAAACACTTCGTGTGAGTTCTAATTTTCGTTTTTGAAGTGTGAACTAGAACTTAGTATTTTCACTCTTCATTGATATTTACAACCTTGGAACACCACTTGAAGGGTCTTAAACCCAGTGTAGAGTGAAAATACCAAGTCCCAACCATATTTGAGTTAAACTAAACAAGGAACAGGACTCACGATTGACACAACTTGTCAAATTAAGGAACGAGTTATGAGGTTAACCATAAGTATTGTTCAAATAACCTATTGACTAAGTGAGGTTCATGAATCATGATCTGACTCACAGATCTATGCCAGCCCCCACTATCTATAGAAAGATCTCAGGTACGAATCCACTGTGAATTGTACCTCAGTCGTGAGAACTTGGTCATGAAATTGCATATCTCTGCTAAGTGTACAAACGAGTATAGTAACGACTCATACCTCCTAGTTATAAGTTGAACCTAGACTCGTATTGTTGGACTCCTAAAATATGTAAAATATTTAGGGACTTACTAGTGCAACCATGAGTCGTGGTTCCATGCCACGACTCGTCGTACCAGTCGTACTTTACCACTGTAGCATATAGTTAGATTATTTTATATTCCCGTGTTTTTCCTTTTGATTCAAGACTAAATAATATTCCACAGGTACAATCCCACAAAAGAAGACTATGAAGCGAGGGGGGAAGGAAGGTTAAAGAAAATCAAATTCCCCCCACGCATACTATGAGATGAAAGTGATAAATCGGGTAGTGAAAAATCCAGCGAATCTAAGAAAGAGTATGCTGGAATGATAGAGCCTCATACACCTCGCTATACGAGGCTACACACACAGAGACAGGCTCAAGTTATAGCGTATTCCCATTCTTAAGAGGGAGACAACCATACTGACACTATAGGAAGAGCGAAACAGCTCTTGAGGATTTGGGAAATGAGCACACTAGAATGGACCATGGCACTAGTGATGTTAGCTCGAGTGCTCAAGACACACCTAATGATGAAGCATCACCAGTTTAGGAGAAGTAACCTATTGAGCAATGGGTAATATTGGGTATGAAGAAGATCTACAATGACTGTGTTTCTATAACAACCAGGACACAACTTGGCAAAGCATAATCTAGGAGCCCCGGATAAACATTGATAATTTGGATAAAATACCAGTCTTATGGGATATATTTGTAAGATATGATTTTTCATGGATGGCTTGGGATTAATAAAGTATAAACCTAGTATGATTTTTATGCTACTTATGTTACTATACTGAATAACTTAGTCTATAAGCCTCAACTGGCAAAGAGGTTGGGTACACGGGATAGTGTGATGGTCTGGGGTTGGCCGGTTGATATTTCTAAGTGCACCATAAAATGATTCCTATATGGACCTGATTTTGAGGTCCCAAAGATCATGACAAAATTTGACTTTAGTATATGAATGGAACAAGATCGAGATAGAATAAAGGATATGAGACACAAGGATGACTTGATTAGTTGAGCTATGGGGAGTTGCAAATGACCGGGTTACCACGAAGGCATCTATAACAAATGTGTCTTTTAACTTTGCTACCAAGTTTGGTGGGACATTTTTCACTTTAGACTAAGTCCAACTATTAACGATAATACATTGAATTCTGAGTGAGCAGTGTTAGTAGCTAGCATCACGACATGGTATAACTTTGAATATTGCTCGGTATTTGGTGAATGAGATTCAGGAATGATCCCATAAAGATGCTATAGCATCTCATTCCTATGTATGATTCACAAATTGTAAAGAGATATAGGGATACTTGAGATACTCTAGATACATATGACAGTGGTGTTGCAGAAAGTGTTAGATTCCTCCTTGATTTGAGATATGACTGACCTAGTCGCCCGAGCATGAGCTCATTAGTCCTCTTCTTCGAGCACTGTATTTATTGAGAGTATACTAGGTAGAGCTGCCCCAGTTGATACCTCCACTTTTACTACTATAACAATTGCACAGAGGATAGAGTCACCAACCGATGTATCTAAGACTGTAGTTGATACTACAATAACTCCTATTGTAGCATCATCCACTACCTTGGCACTGATAGCATCTGCCTGGCTCCACAACCTGCCACCATCCCAACTATGCTAGTTGTTCCATATGGCACCATTCAACAGATATTTCGTAGGCAGGAAGTACTTGAGCATCAAGTTACTGAATTTTTGATATAGATACAACCCTGGATAGAGATGAAAGAGGATTAGAGAGTTGATGATAACATCCATGAGATACATGGCCTCATAGAAAGTTTTGAGCTGAGGTTGGATGCTTGGTTATAGTCACTTAGAGACGTGGGGATTAAGAAGATATAGATTAATTTAGGTGAGTCTTTCTAGGCTACTGTGGTGGATTTAGAAGTGAGATCGACCCCAGTAGACATTGTTATAGTAGATATTCTAGCAATTCCCGCCCTTGATAGCATTCTATGCACTATTTTAGACCAGCCCAACCTAGCACAAAGAAGAATCCTAGAAAATGTGTTGTAAAGGAGCTTGATACACAAAGCCTAAAGGAAGTAGAGGATAAGCTCCAAAAAGAGTATTGGAGAAGTCTAAGAGAGAGGTGAAGGAGAAACCTACTAAGGATAGGGCACGAGCAATTGGACCTTCCTTAATATTTGAGATACATCTTTGGTTGAGAACTCCATTTCTGAGACCCCGATGATACCATCTGGTATCCCTCCTATTACTTTCCATGAACCTTGAGGATTCATTGAGCCTGCCAAAATTCGGCACCATATTTTGACACTAAGACTGGAGCAGTGCCTACAACTCCTATACACCTGGTATCCTAGACTCTAGACACTAGCACCTAGGCACCGCATTTATGTTCCCTTCATTACTAGTTTTACTTTATTTATATGCATTGAGGACAAATGCATCAATCTTTGGTGGGGTGCACTTTTGTTTTTGTAGTCTAGGAATGCCCATTTTGTTTGAATGAGGGTGTTTATTATCGAATTTCTTTTTCCTTAGGCTCTATTTAGTAGAACTAACATATTTAGGATTTTATTCAATGTTTTTTTCTTTTTTGTGCTAAATTGGAGAATCTAATGCAGTCTAAAATGAATAAAAGGCATATTTACATAGTTTTGTGATATATAAAAGAATTTGAAAATGTAGGACCCCTCAAGATTTTAATTTTATGTTGAGTGCTCTGTCTGGTGATAGATTGACCTTTAGGGATCTTGTATATGCCATTCTGTGTGTCAATGTTGATATTTGTTGCTTAAGCTAGGCAATAAATTGAGGGTTATTAGTTAGAAAGGAAATCATGTGCCATGAGTGCTAAGATGTTATACTTAGTTCATACTTTGCATATATAAGTTAGAAATTTCATGGTTAGTCCTATTGAAGCTGAAGGATATTTGATTAGGGAAAGACCATTGGCCATTTTGATTTAGTCCACTTTAGCATAAATAACTGACCAAATGCTAAATAAATGTCAATTGATCCCATCTTTTGAGCTTAAAAATAAACTCATTTTGTTGATTAAACAAAACATCTTCCCATTTGTACTCTGAACTGTTCTCTTGGCCTTCATCCCTCCTTGGATAGTAGGTCTTAATCCAAGTTAAAAACCTAAGTTGAGGGTGGTTGTATAGGGGTAAGAAAGAAAATAATTGGGTATGAAAAGTTTTGGTTGGTTGTAAAATGGTAAAATGGTGTGGTTTGATCTGAAAAGAAAGAAAGAAAAGTGAAAAAAGCTGAAAAAAGAGAAGAAAAAAAGAGAAAGTGTATGTTGTAATTAAACCATACCTGGAGAATACAAAGGAAGAAAATGAAGGAAAGAAAAAGGAGGTAGAAGGGGATAAAAGTTTGTGTAGTATCAAGTATGTCTTATTGACTAATTCCGAAATGTATCATACCAGCCCCCGAGCCTACATTACAAGACGAAAAAGTTCTATCGTGATTCTAGTCCAACTATCTGAAAGTAAAGGTGTGGAAACTAAGGTCAAGCATATGGCCTGTGTACATGCATTTTTTGAACTTTTTTGTGAGAGTGAGCATTTGCTATGTCCCTATCTTATTGTTATGTTGATTTCATAGGACTTCTTTGTTGTGAGGGCACAATGATAACGTTATCTGATTGATGATTAGTAGGGTCACTGTATATGTGAATGCACTACGTCTTTTAAAAAACATGATGTCATTTGTGGATCCTCTTGGTTAACTAGATTAGTTCTGTAGCATTCGACCGGTTTTGATATAAAAAAAATAGTGCCTTGTGATATGTGTGTGCCTGATATTGTGTCACTATTGTAGAACTTCAGGACCTCTTATTTAAGCATTTTTTGTGTTTTTTTAGTCTATTGATTGAGGAAAAGCAAACATTCTAAGTTGAGGGTGTTGATGTGCCGTGAATTTTCGAAACTTTCGATGCTTAAAATGAAGAATTTTTGTACATTCCTAAGCATGTTTATGTGGATATGATGTGTTTTTAAGTTCATGTTTCAAGAAACCTCGAAAGCTTGTTGAAAGTTACTATCAAACGATTGTAAGAGATAAGGTACGAGTCATAGCTTCATAGTTTGACTCCTACTGAGAGTTGTGAATTCTGAAGTAGAAAGTATGCAAATTGAAGATTCGTTGTATGAGTCTACCTCCGATTTGTGACTCTAAGGTAAGATTCGTGCAATTAATTCATGCACTAATTTTTTGTTTCTATAAATGAGGACTATGAGCGAATTCACGAATCATAGGTACAAGATAAGAGTAGTTGAGGGTTCGCTTGAGAATTCGTGAATGATAGATCCATAAGTTGATAAAAACCAAGTTTCCTCATATGAGTTCATCCACGAGTCATAACTCAAGACCATGAGTTGCGGTACGACTCATAGAAAGACATAGTAATTTTGGGAAAAAACAGGCAACAATGACTCGTAACTATTTTACACAACTCATAGGATGCCACCGACCACTTTTCCTAGTTTGGTTAAGATACGTTTTTAATTATTATATAAATATAATACTTAGGTTTTTTGTAAGAGGTTTGACTCTTTGATATTGGTTTGAGTATTTTGATAGTAGTTTAGCATTGTTCTTGAGTTTATAAAGATTTTATTTCATTCATTTTCATTATTCCTTATCCAATTAGTTACTTTGTGATTGAATATTTTACTATTCTAAAATTTGTGCAGATTCTTGATAGTATTACCATGATCATGAATGGCTAAAACCACCACAAAAAGGATTGCGAGAATTATGATGCATTAACAATGGGGTTAAAGAATTTAGTAATTCTAAACAAGTATGTATGCATATATTTTTATTCTCTTAGTTTTGATTAATTTTTGAAGGTTGCAAATGTAGAACTCACCTTAAAGATTATTTGCTCAAGAGAGAGGTAGGAAACAACAAAAGAGAATAAGTAACATAGATTTGAAGCTACCATCTTCATCTAATGACTTGAGACGTAATATAGATAGTCTATATGAAATCATAAGGCAAGGGTTAGCATAAAAAATTCTCTAATAACAAAAGGTGATGAGTGATATTTATCTAATAGGTTCGAGAGGCATTTTGGTGAACCTAACTTATCAAATTTGTATGTTAAGCACCAGAATGGAATTACTAGTAGTAAATATCTAGGAAGTCATGAAATAATGAGGATCGCAACCCTAGTGTCCGAAAATCACTATTAACACCTTAATCAACATTCAAAACTTGCAAACAATATTTTATTTTCTACATATTCCCTCTCGAAAGTAGAAACTACTAAGTTGACTTAACTTCTAATAAAAAATTTCTCTACCAAATTCCCGATGGTATCGACCCCAATATTTTTTGGGTTCTATATTTATTAGTGACCTCTTTATATTTCTTAACGGAGGTGCGATTTAGGGGCATCACTATGTTTTGCAATAAACCCCTAGTCAGTGTTCAGATTTCATAAATTATTGTCTTTACAAAGTTTTAAGATCATTTTCGACATTAATCATAAACCTTAATTTTCATGTCTTTGCAAAGAGTTAAGTACAACTCAAAAATAATTTACTTGACATGTTAAAGATACCTAAAACTTCAGACTTGGATAGTAATTTTGATAAATTTTAACAGAAGCCAGTGTCAATTACATAGACAACTTAAATAGTCAGATTTGATTTTCCTGGTCAGTTAGGTACTAAGATATGTCACACTACTCAGTACCAGGAGTAGTCAATAGTGTTGAGAATACTATTAGCACTATAGGAATTGGGATCGACATACCACAATCACGTAAACTATGTTGCCACCATAGGATATTTTGGCTTATAGACATCATATCAGACTTAGTGGATCCACTATAGGAAATTATCAAGTTGGATTATAAGTTGGACTCTATGACTGCTCACACAACTTTATTGTCTTTATAGACTCTTCAATCAGATTTGTAGAACTTGCAAACCAAATGTTTACCATCTTTGCTTTACCATAATGTTTAGTCTTTACTTCAAGTTTTACTTCTCCTATTAGAATTTTATTGACTTAGTGTACTTACAAAATTAATATATTTTTATATTATTATATATTATATTAGCTTTATGCTCATATTATGCATATGCTTAGCTTAGTTAATTGTTAATCTCAACATCATCTTATTTATTCCAGCATTGTATTCTTACATACCAATACATTCCATGTATTGACCATATACTTTCCTGCGCTGCATTGTCTCATAATGCAGATCTGACTAACTTTTCACATGCACCTGGTTGATTGTATTCTTGCATCTAAAAGCACTAGTGGTGAATCCTTATCTACTGAGAGTTAAGCTTCTTCAAACTTTACTTTTATCTCCTAATAGTAGTTGTTCGAGTTAGCTCGGGACTTTTTTTTAGCAAATCACATATGAGTATTTAGCATGGCTTTCATTTAGTGTCCCAGATTTATTTCATCTCTAATATTTTATTTTAATTGTATCTTACTATTTGAGTTGGGCTATTCATGCCTATACAGTGCTTTCCTCAATTTTAAATAATTTTTAGTGAATATCAAATCCAAGGGTACTGTAATGGACCTCGAGGCCATACTCATAATTTTTGCAATATCTATGCACTTAGAGTGTTCATGTGACTTTCCTAAGTCGCTCATGATTTGCTAAGACCGGTAGGTTGGTTCCCTGAAAATTTTATAACTTAATTCCCTTATAGTTATAGCTTCTCTAAGCCTTACTCAATTTATACGTTATTAAATTACCTTTTCTTCGATTCCATTGAATTCAGAGTATCATTTAAATGAATATCTATATGGATTACTGAAATCAGAATTCGTTTCAATCCCTTGTGCGTTTTAGAACTTTTTCAGAGAAGAGTTGTCAAAAAGGCGCGGTCACTGATAAATCGGCCAAAATAATTAATTTATCGATCATTCGGTGGGTTTTCTTTCTAAATCTTTATCCCAAATTTTATTTTCTTCAAGATTTAATCTGTAGAATCGTGTTGTGGTGGCTACCAGGTAATTTTTTGTTTTTTTATTATATTAACTTTTCGGGCTTATCTCTTTCATTTCTATTGTTAAATTTAGATCTATTTTGTACTATATGATGTACGAGTTGTGCTCTATGCATTGGTATAAATATTTTCTTTTTCTGAGCTGTTAGGGTTTATAGACCTAATTTTAGCTTGGATTTTTACCCTGCTATTTATATAGCAATATGGATTTTATTTTACTCGTATTGACATGTGGGTTATATTTTTCTATTCTTGCGTGATTTCGAGCTTCATACACGATTTTGGTTATTTGGGCCATGCGTCTCGAGGATATTGGCTTTTAATCCAAGTAGGCTACGGTCTGCTTTCTTCAGACTGGGTATTAATGTAGTATATGTATGGTAAAGCGCCATCTCGAGGATGGAATGATTGGTCACGTCCCGATATTCTTATTGTTCTGACCTACAGCCTGCGTAACTCTCTTGTAACTTAACTAACCCTGAGGCTATATTGCCCTACCCACATGTCTCACGCTGACTCTGGATTGTAGTGTGGCTGGGGGAGGAGTAACAAATTTGATGCGTATTGTTATAAGTTGTATCTGGACCGTAGTGAGGTTGGTGAAGAGATTATACTAGTGATCTGAGCTTAGTAGCTATCCCCCGATATAGGTTGGTAGATTTAGAGATGATCTAGCCAGGCTGATTATTCTATACTCCACCTGAGATATTATGTGTGATTAGGGAAGGTTTGGCCCCTTTGGGTTGTAATTAGTCGGATGCGGTTATGCAGAATAGTTAGAAGCCCTGTAAGATGATATTTTTCCCTAGCCCGATGAGATCCTGGGAGTTGGTGATATGTGGACTTATCTTTGGTAGCTCTATTTGTTTCTCTATATGGGTATGTAATTGGCCCTTAACGGGCACCCTCTGGGAAACTGTGGCATCTGGGATGCGGTTACTCATGGCTCAAGCCCGTGGTTGGTCTAGGGAGGTTATACCTTATGACTAAGGCTTGGCATCCATCCTACAGATTCCAGTAAGCAACCTCAGACCAGTTTAGCCTATTGGTTTATTTTGTGTTCAAGAATGCGTTAAGGTAACTGGATGTTGACAAAATAATTACCAGAAACTGATTTCTTATATATATTTATACTTTTCACGACTGCGCTCATGAGCAGTATGGAGATATTTTCTTACATCATTTGAGGTTATTTTCTCACTATCACCGTATTTCTTGATACTGCCTACATGAAAACTGTTGGGTATTACTGAGATTTGGATTCTTGCCTATATGGATGCACTTGAGTTTTCACTGAGATATGATATTTGGGTTGGGCCCGAATTTTGGCCTTTTGGCCTTGATGATTATGGCATTAGATGCCTTTTTACAAGGATTTTGTACATGGGATTGGATTCCATCACGGACCCTCCGACCTAGGATGCCATGCTTGGGGTATGTTGCATGGCTAGGGAGGGTTATACAAAGTAGGATGGGCAAGTATACGAGAAATATTCCATGGCTCCACTTTTGATAGAGTCATGTACTGGGGAGGGTGCGTACGGGCACTTATTTACTTTTCCAGCACTCCTTGCATTGCATCTTTACCGGTTGATTTGTACCCTTTGGGACTTACGGGGGGAGTACCTGTTGGTTTATTTGGTTCCCTAATTGTACCTACTGGTAGAATAGTACCTTTCGGGGTTTGTTTTCTAGTAGATTTTATTTGTTCCTTTCTATCTCTGGTAGGAACTATTCATACACTTGCTGTAATTGTTGTTAGATTAACTGCTTGATGGTTTGGTATTCACTATTTTGTCCTTACTAATATGGTCAATTGGAGCTCCAGGTACGTATTATGTGTGGTCACAATCTTCTTGTGGCCCGAGTCTTTGTGCTATACCCTATTAGTGGATCCTTCATACTTGTTAGCTAAGATTATTTACATTGATAGCTAACCTCTTACTCCACTTACGAAATATTACTGTATACTACAAGAAATATGGCCTTTAGTGACAAATGAATCTGGTCACCAAAAGTCAATTTTGGTCACTAAATGGCTTTAGCAATGAAAAAAATTGGTCACCAGTTGGTCACTAAGCTCGGTCACTAAAGGTACTTAGTGACCAACTTAATAATGCGGTCACTAAAAGGTCAAAATTAGTGACCAAAAAGCT
>JBDJHY010033990.1:0-13970 GCA_039654485.1 Withania somnifera
TTTCGCATAACTTGCAAAAGAAGCCTCCAAAACACAAACTTAAGGTCAATCCTGACTTTGTTTGGTATTATGGAGCTAACGGAACCGTTGGAATTAAATTCCAAGATCGTCTTGAAGGAAAGTTGACTTTGGTCAATGAGTACTTAGTTTTAAACCCTAAAATAGAGAATTTGAGATATTTCTCGACTGAGTCACCAGGGATCCAAACTGTCGGTCCCAGCAAGTCATAAATAACTTAGGACAACCACCGAAACATTTTAGAATGCAAAACATCATGTATTTATCATAAATGACCGTGAGGGACATTACATACTTAGACATGCTCATCAGACTAGGGGACAAAGAACATTATCAAGAGGAAGATCGCATCGCAGAAGCCCAACATAAGGAGCATGTATGCAGATAGCATTAGAAAATAGACCATTATTCAGTCATGAATGCGTATGAAAGTAGAAAGTTATAGACAACTTCTAGACTTACTTTTATATGGATTCAAACTAGATTACTATTGTCCACCTGAGATTATTCATGTGATTTTGCATAAGAACATGTATCCTATTTAGTCACTGAATCAAATCAAACAAATTGAAAGGTCTTCACATGAACTGACTACCAGTTGAAGGGATGATGCTTCAAAATTCTCATATGAAGTTCAACACATCTAGAGAGTGTCACACTGTATCATCTAAAATGAAAAATGGGCTATATGCAAATATTCAAAATAATCAGAAAGGGAGGATGCATTTTGTCCCATTAAATCACAATACTTAGTTGGTAGACACATTCCAATTCATCCATAACCACCAGGTCTTTACACTTACAAAAGTTTCCTTTTGACACAGCTTGCAGGAGATACATGCACAGAGGATAACATATTTAGCTAAACTAAGAAGGGATCGTGATTTCTAAATTTATAAGATAACATACAGGTGAAAGGGTTTTCAATTTATTTAATCATTTAATCATGTTAAGTTAATACTCTAAAATGGAAGGTATAGGAAAGAATAGATCAATGGAATCAAACAATTAACATTCTAGTTCTATTTAGAACTCACATGAGTAGGCTTAATATTATATTGAAAAAACAATTTTAGGTACCGGTTATCTAGCTATATGAAGATTAAGTTTATCTTTCAACAAAGTTAAAAACAAAGTGAAAACTATATATGTCAAGGACTACAAGTCCCTGCAACCAATTTAAAATTAGAAGAAAAGATGCTTGAAAAGGGAATTCTCAACACGATTGACTCAACTATGTGATAGCCTAAGTCTAAATAACACTTAAAGGATGTACAAAATTCACCCAGAAGTCAACAATTAGGCATGCTAGCTAAATAACATTTATAGAGGTTCAACCTAAAACATTACTATCTAGGACTACCTTATCATGCTTTATTAACATAATCCATGGAAAATTTGATGACATTAATCAGAAAACAAAGTCAAACACATTATTACAAAGGACATAAATAGGCTTGCCTTCATAAATCCCATAAAGTTTTAAATTTGATAAGCCAAAGAAAACAGGATCAATCTACACCTTCCTAGAGAGCCTTTTCTAGGTGATCAACCCAGCAAAGCCCACATCGAGCATGCTGTTAAGTAGGAAATAAGCACATTCAACTTAACCAGTCTATATTCAAAAGATACAAGATGTCAACCAAAGAATCAAGGCAACTGTCCAAGCCTTTAAATCACAACAGAGCAATATTTTGAACAAAATAACTTGCAAAATCTTTGGAGTTATTAAATACCCCATGTCCCTCAACCTTTGAGATAATATGACCTTGTCTTCCTAAGTGATGATCCACCCCTCATAAGATCACACACCTTACCTTGGACATTCCCATGAGACATAAGCTTTTTAAACAAGCATAAAATCTTTAGGTCTTATCATAGGATGTCCCATGAGTAGAATAAAAACATTTTGGAACCACAAAGACTCTCACAGATCTGTCAACAAGCACATAAAGGACATGTTTTAAAACAAGATAATGAGGGAAGTTAGGGGTGATTAATATAGTGCTGGTGGTTATCATGATGGCCATATGAAAACAAACTTAAAAATAAGGAATCAAGTGGCTTGAAATTGATTTCCCTTACCCTGAAGACTCACAGGAAACCTTGGATGTCTACTCGTCATTTAAAGGAAAAGAGAAACACATTTTTTAAAACACGTTGACAAGTAGAACATGAAAGACAACTTATTTTTGTCACTCACATTATCAATTCTTTTTAAGAAACCACATAACAATGAAAGACACGAAAGTGTACTAATATAATGAACATAACTCAGAATAGGCAACTACAACATATATTAAGGACTGAATATAAATCATATAAGGAGTACAACAAAAATAATCAACTAGATAATAACTAGATTAGCTCAAAACTCTGTAATAAGACTAGCTAAACTGCAATAACACTTCATCATATGCAGTGACATTAATGGACTTCGCATTTGTCAAAATGTCCTTCTAGGCCCTCTATATGCAAATATATATATTAAATCAAAGTAAGACACACTAAAAAACAAATCAAATACTCCATTATTGTAAACTAGTCTAACTACCACATTGTGTCAAATAAGTGTCGAACAATGAACTAAATAAGCAATAAAGTAAATAGTATTAGTATTTTTACCTTTTGGGGTGCAGGAATCAAGTTACGGACTGAAATTTAAAGCTAAAAATCATAGAAAATAGGCTAAACTTTCTATCCTACCAAACCCCCTTTTAATGAGTACAAGGAGATCCCCTTTACAGAAATACTCAAAGTGGTCAAGGGTCACTACTTTTTTACCTAAACCTAGAACCCTTCAACTCAAAAAAATTAAGCTAAATCAACCCTAGAAAAAACTATAAGGAACCAATAATCACTATCCATAACTAAGAAGCATCTAAACTATTAAATATGTTTATTAAATAGCTTTTAAACCTAAATAAAGAAACTATGTAAGCACTCAAAATTAGCCTAGTATGCTACTGCTCACAATTTCTTACTCTTAGCTATACTCAGCATACTCTTTTTTAAGGAGAGAGCCGGAAGGCTTACATTGAAGGGCATTGTTGCGTCCAAACACACACAGAAGTGTACGCGATCGTACAAGTAATATAGTGGCTCTTGCAAGCAGGAAGTCAAACCCACAGGGACTTGATAATTAACTATTTAACTGAATTAAACTAATTATCATTATTTATTTAAGAGGAAAGTTTCTAGAGATATATATTTGAATTTAATTAAACTAAAAATAATAGAATAATAAAATAATAAAATTAAATAATAAACAATTGATGTAGAGAAAAAAATATATTTTTACTCAACCAATGAATGAATCGAACTAGGGTTATCAATTTGCAATAAATCATATTTAATTAATTTAGTTAACAAACTTGAATTATCTAATTGTAGGTCCAGGGTTTAATCTATGAGTAGTGAATGGTCATCCACTAATCACCTAGCTATATTAATCTCACAACTACTTCGATTGATTTGTGTTGTGATAATTTTATTTTGATGCATTATAGTTATCTTCCTGTAATGAACCAAGCGAGACAAACTCAGTACAAGATCTCATCTTAGTTAGGAATCATATTCAATTATCCAACCCTGGAATAACCTATAGTTACGTTTCTTATTCAACTCTTCAGATTCCCGTTCAACTCATTTTCAGGTTTATAAATCTATCTTAATGGTTGTAAAGCTCTAAGATACTGCACATAGAAATATAAGACTAATTGTATGATAATTCTCGCAAATAAAATACTATATAATTAGATAATCATCTTGCAAGGTTATATCATAACCCTAGAACGAGAAGAATTAGTTCAACATAGACATGGAATAATCACAATAAATCATTCAAAGCAATATATAAAAATATATAAATAAAAGGAGAAGTAAAGAATACACAATTATTCTCCAGACTCCACGACAACTCTAAGATCTTGCGCTAGATAAAAAGTTTTATCCCCTTACTTCCTTCTCTAGCATACTTCCGAAAATAGTGGAAAAAATACCTTCAAACTCGCCTCAATAATGGTTATATAGTCATTACATGGATTTACCCTTTTACCCCAACTTAACTTAAAAGAAGACAGATTTCCAGCGAATTTATAGGGGATCAGGATGTGATTCCAATTGTGATACAACCCTTATCATGTCGTGATCCCAATTGTGATGGAGGTTTTATGCTAAATAATATTCCATCATGATATGCATCACGACATGATGGAAATCATGATGGGTCCTTCTCACCTTGTTCCATCGTGTTTCTCATCATATCTTCCTCACACGATCTCCATTCATTCCTTCTTTTATTTCCTCTTGGTTTTCATCCATGTAGGCTCCAAATATCCCCTGAAATAGGCTAATCATGTGGTTTAGTGAAAGAAACACATAGAAATCGATAAAACACTTCAAAACACATTCTTTCTCTCAAAACTAAGCTAAAATATAGGACTTTAATGGCATTAAGACATATAAATACACCTAATAGCACCACCCACACTTAAGATTTTGTTCTTCCTTGAAAAATCACTAAAGATAAACCACCTAAAGCATCCTAGAAAAATCTACCACCTCAGTTGATACAAATAATTAAGCTATATACCCTTTACAAAAACAAGTGTACCTCCCTGATCTTTGTGCAGAATATAAAATCAAATAACGAAATCCTAACCTCTTAACCTTAGGGACCGACTCTAACTCGTCAAATTTGAGTTTTCCCCCTACTCTTGTCAAAGAAAGTTAATAAAATCACCTAGCTATCATGAAACATGTACCCTCATATGGAAAAAATAGTCCAGACACTCAATTCAAAGAATCAAACATAATTTAAGGATTTAGCATCAAAGCACAACTCTCGCACTCATAAAGAATTCACATGTATGCCTAAAGTACCATAGGCTTGTCATTATGTACATCTCCACTAATTAAGCATACTCTAATAGAATTAAATAGGACTTTAACGGGTTGTAATATTGGCTAATGGACGGGTAGGAAAAATCATATAATAGTGACTTACACTTCCCTAAGCACTTTTCACTTTATAAACTACATCACCCATTATTTCTTCATTTTATTTTTCTTAGCCCTCTTTTCAATTATATACATTAGCTAACTCATCATATTAATATTTCTTCGACCAATTTCTTTCTTTTTTCTTTTTTTTTCCTCCAATACCTTTTTTTCACATTAATTTCTCTCAAAGGTCACCTTTTACACACCTGACCATCAATTTTTTCAGATTAATAATTAAAACTCAGTCTATGCTACAGTGCTAAAGGAAGAAGGTGCAAAAACCAGGGATCAACACAAGGATCAAGGAAAAAATACTGCTACCTAGGAATAGGCTACAGGCTCAAAGGAGCTAAATAGTGATATAGTATTTTAATAGGATAAAATTCACAAGACATATCAACGAGGCCTATATAATAATCTAATTAGAAGAATACTTTTATTTTGCTTCAATTTACATGCAGGACAAGTTCTAGACTAAGATGCAAAACTTGGAATACACAATAATCCTCACTTCATTTGGCACAAGTCTCAATCAAGTTCTAAGATAGAAAGGTCATCACAAACTATAAAATAGGAAAAGTCATGTATAAAGTCACATACATAGGCTTAGGTGTCAAAAAATTCATCATTTAATTTAACATTCAAGCACTTACAGGAACGTATTACTCACGCTCAGGCCTAAAGTACTTGTACCAAACAAGTCAATTTGTATTTATTTTCTCCCCTCAAAATATAGAAACCAAACTACTTCTAAAAAACAAAACTATTTCTAAAAAAGAAAAATACTTAAACATACTTGGTTCAAAGGGCCCCCTTGGAAAAGAACCGAAAAGAAAAACCAAGGGGTGAATGAAGTACGCTTTACTAAAAAGAAAAAAAACTATATTTTTGAAAAACAAAAAGGCAATAAAAACTATTCTAATCCAAAAATAAAAAGCTTTTTTTTAACTTTTTGTCTTTTTATTTCTTTTTAACATAAGCAACTAAATTAATAAATAACTAAATAAAATAAAACTCATATAACATACTTCACCTTAAAATAATTTAGGAAGATGTCCTACCCCACACTTAAAATCATGTTTTGTCCTCAAAGAAATAAAAAAATAGAAAACAAGGTTGAAAATACTCTCTGAGGCCAAAGGCCGACGCATTGCAACTCATGGCACTAGACACCTAGGCTTCTTTCATTTGCGGTTCTTCATGTGGGCACCCCACACTTAGTTCCAACATCTAGATAAATTTTGCAGTCTTTCAATGTCCTTATCTTAAGTTTGGGTACTCAGTCTTCCCCTACCTTGCAAACAAAAAACAACACAAAAACAAAAAGTGACACTATAAAAATAAAATAATAAACTAAAATAAAAATCCTACACTACTAGTTGGATTGCCTCCCCACAAGTGCCTTATTTAACGTCACGGGACAACCCTTCAACTTTTTTCTTTACCTTAAACTTATAAATTTTACCCTTAACTTCTTTTTCATTTTCCTTTCATGCTCAAGAGGCTTAGATATAAAGATAAAGGAACCAAGCAACGAATGTAGCATGTTATATTTCTTGGCCCTTTAGTGAGGAATGTATTTTTCTGATTCAGGCACTACATATTCAATAATATAGACATAGTGTTCCTCCTCCTCTGATTCTTTTATAGGCTCAGATAGTTCAATTAATATCTCACTATCTAGACATAATGTAGAAAAATGATAGAAATGAGGTCTAATGTACCCAAACTCATGAATTGTATTATTAGTCACATCCTCACATAATTTTGGTGTACTCTCCTCAACAATGGAAACTTCAAAAAAAGTATGAGCAAGTAATAGCACTTCCCGTTTTACCTCCTTAATTTGGCTTATAAGTACCTTTTCAACCTCACACAACTAGTAGCTAAATTTTTGTGCATCAAACGCATCAATCTTTGAACTTAACTCATCTTTTAAGTTGCGGATATCTAAGACAAACCCGTCAACCTCATGAACGAGCTGCACTTCTCCTTCTATCAAGTGTGTTACTGCATGCTCCATGCTCCAATAGAGAACCCCAAATTTATCTAATAATTTCTGCACGAATCCATACTATAAAGAACATAAGAATCATTAAAATTTTCATTAGAAAGATTTGGGGTAGGATAACAACACACTGGGCACTCATTCCAACGGCCACCACAAAACTCACAATATAAAGATGGTGCACACAACTCACCTCGAAATATATTGTTATTGTTGTCAAAAGTGGGGTCCTCTACAATAAGGACAAGCATTCAAAAAATAAAAAGCAGAAGTATTTATCATTCCACACTTTTTCATGCCAAGATGCCATCTCAGAGAGAGTACTAGTTTTTATTATTATTTTAAAAATGAAATAGTAACAGTTAATAATTATCAAAAACTTATATATAAGTTTTTATATATACAAAAACTTAATAATTGAAAAGAAAAAGTTTAACCCAAAAAAAGGGTTAATTTCCAAATCCCCAGCAATGGTGTCAAAAACTTGTTGCATCAAAATACACATGCAAGTGTACGCGATCGTACAAGTAATATAGTGGTTCTTGCGAGACTGGTGTTGAACCCACAGGGACTTGATAGTTAATTGTTTAACGGAATTAAACTAATTCTAATTATTTATTTCAATAGAAAGTTTCTAGAGATATATTTTTGAATTTAATTAAATTATAAATAATAAAATTAACTAATAAACAATAAATCTGGAGAAGAGAATACAATTTTACTCAACTAGTGAATGACTTGAACTAGGGTTATGGATTTTCTAGAAATCCTATTTAATTAATTTAATTAATTAACTTGAATTATCTAAATATTGGTTTCGGGGTTTAATCTATGAGTAGAAAGTGATCACCCACTAATCACCTATCTATATCAACCTAACAGCTACTTCGATTGACTTGTGTTGTGATAATTTAGTTTAGATGAATTATAGTTATCTTTTTGTAATGAACCAAGTGAGGAAAATTAAGTATAAGATCTCGTCTTAGTTGCAAATCATATTCAATTATCCAATTCTGGCATAATCTATATGTGAACTCACTCCTTACGTTTCTCGTTCTACCCTTCAGATTCCCAATCAGTTCACTTTCAGGTTTATATATTTATTTTAATGGTCGCGAAGCACTAAGATACTATGCATAAAAATATAAGACCAATTATATGATAATTCTCACAAATCAAATAATATATAAGTAAATAATCATCTTGCTTGTTTATACCATAGCCCTAGAATGAGAAGAGTTAGTTCCATATAGACATGGAATTATCATAACAAATCATTCATAGAAAAATGTAAAAATATAAAAATAAAGGAGAAGCAAAGAATACACAATTGTTCTCTGGCCTCCATAGCGGCTCCGAGATCTTTCCTTCTCTAGTGTAATTTCAAGATAATGGAAAAACTACTTTCAAAATCACCTCAAAAAGGGTTATATTGTTGTCACATGGAATTACCCTTTAGCCCCAACATAACCTATAAGGAGATAGATTTCCAGAAAATTTATCACAATGTGATCCCAATCATGATGGAACCCTAATCGTGTTATGATCCTAATCGTAATAGAGTTTCCAGCTAAGCAATAGCTCATCACGATATGCATCACGATGTGATGGCATTCGTGATGGGTCCTTCTTCACCTTGTGCTAGCTTTTTTCTCATCATATCTTCCTCACATGATTTCCATTCATTCCGCATTCAATTTCCTCTTGGTTTTCATCCATGTAGGCTTTAAATATCCCCTGAAATAGGCTAATCACATGGTTTAGTGAAAGTAACATATAGAAATAGATAAAACACTTCAAAATACAGAATTTCCCTCAAAACTAAGCTAAACTATGGGATTTTAATGGCATTAAGACATATAAATATGCCTAAGATCAAATTGTTGGATTCATTCCAAAGAGAATTGTCAAAACCTAATTTTTCAGGTCATGAGGGAACCTATATCCCATTGTATAAGAACCACCCAAAAATATGTAAAGAAAGAATAATAAACTAAGTGCAGAATATAAGATATAAACAAGGGACATAGATAAGCAGAAGTCTAAAATCAATCAACAACAACCCTATAACTTGATATCCAAGTACATGGTACACTAAAACAAGAGTATAAGGTC
The DNA here is from genome assembly GCA_039654485.1 of Withania somnifera. Classification (NCBI taxonomy): domain Eukaryota; kingdom Viridiplantae; phylum Streptophyta; class Magnoliopsida; order Solanales; family Solanaceae; genus Withania; species Withania somnifera. Next base: position 9,146 of record JBDJHY010033990.1, read on the forward strand.
TGAAATGTAAATGCAATATCTATGTCGATACAATAATAGAAAATAGATAATAGGAAATATAAAAGAGTGGATCCAAATGCTAGGAGAAGTCCTCTACCTCAACAATAGAACATGGCTCAATAAAGGATCATGCTAGCCACTCATACTAGGATCTGCACAAAAAATATGCAGAAATTTAGTATGAGTACAAAAAACCAGTACCAAGTAGGCTAAAAACCTGGGAATATATAAAAAAAATAATACCGATAAATAAACAAATAGAGGATACAAGTCACAAAAGTTACAAACTAAGATTTGTCTTATATACTGGATAAGACAAGTATATACCATAAGTGTCTAGACACCAATAAGGAAAGTTCAGGTAAAATAAGAAGAGAACATGCTTGAATCCTTGCTCAACTACCAAGAAAACAACTAAGTAAAATACATAGAGGTTTACTGGTAAGCTCAAGTAATGAAAGGGTGAAGATAGCCAACAACAAAAATATATCACCTGGAAGAGTCATGGTAGGAAGCTAATAATTATAATTCTATCACATAACAATGAAAAGAAATAGTAACAGGTAAAAAAGAGTCTCCATGGCACTAATAATACCTAGAAATTCAAACAAGTAAAACTCACCCCTGGTAGCCCATACAACTAGAAGTTACAAATGAGAAAGAAAGTACGGAAAGTAAACACAAACATGAATGAAAATGGTAAGTCTGAAGTATAACTATGTATTCTCCCCTCTGGTAATTTAAGTCTGGCGGGCAAAATACACATGGATAGACTTCCCCATATGCCTGTAATCATACCATATACCCTCTATCGATCATATACAAGTCAGTTTTGGGTCAACAGGGTCCATGGACGGCCTCTGCGCATACTATATCAAGAATTTAAGTCTGAATTTCCATCTCATAATATCTATGGATACATAATTATCGGGCCTTCCCTGTATATAAATCAATATGGTGGCTTTGAATTTGTTTGAAGGTAGTTTTGGTATGAGAGATAGTGATCAGAGTCTTAACAGATACTCGGGCTTTAACTAGTTTGGAACTAGTATGATTTCAATAGATTCTTGGAATTTTCCAAGTCTAGAGCTGGCATAAATCATCAATATAGGTCGATAGGGCTTCACCAATACAAAACTAGTGTATGCAATAGTGGTTAAGTCCCCAAGTCTAAGTCATTACAAATGATCAATGTCTAGCACTCTCAAAATAGTGGTTAAGTCCCTAACAAGGTTTTGAAATTAGTGATATTAGGATCTTCACCATAAAGCACTGGAAACCAATGCAATAAAATGCATTTTCGTGATGCTATGCTCAACCATAAATAATACCATAGGAAGGTCTTAAGGCCCTGCATATGCTCAATAGCTACCGCAAACATAGCCAGCAAAGTCAATGCCCGAGACTCACAAACATTCCTAGTTACCCACCATCTATGTTCCAGAGTCTATAGATACCACTCAGGTCCTCATGGTAACTATCATCACAAAAACAACAATAATATGTGACCAAGAGATGGACTAAAAAAGCAGAAAGGATCATGGGTTCCAACCCTGAAATCTCCACCCAAGGATGTTTATCTATAAAAACTTTTCTTATATAGACCGAGTCTAAGATTGTAAGCATGGCCTACCTCTCCTAGAAGAAAAGCTTGCAAATACAACTTCAAGGATGCTCGGACTTCTCTAAATCATCAAAAATTCACAAATGAACTCCCATAATCATGAAACTATTAAAAACATAATATAGACGTTAATATGAGTCCAGCAATACCCATAAAGCTATAAAAATAGTTGGGGTTGAAGTATGGGTCAAAAAGGTCCTACGGGTCCGCAAACCTGAAACTTTGAAAAAAAGGTATCAAATTATTCCCTATGTCGGCTGGAACTCATACCAAAAATTTGAAGCTAAAATGAGCAAGAAAAATCTTGAAATCAAGGAGTAAAGTGAAGAAATTAACTTGAAGAAGTTGGGTATTTTTGGGTGAAATTTGATGAAATAAATGTGGAGACTTACCAATAACCAAAGGAATATAGAAGAAATTAAGCTACCAAAGTTACGCACAAGCTTAAGAGAAGTTCTAAGTGTTTTCATGGAGGTTCTAAAGTTATTGGAGAGGATAAATAATGAAAAGTGGATGAGAATTCACAGTTTCAGCCTTATATACATATACCAACCTTTAGCCTAGCTCGATCGCGCTAAAGGCCCTGGTAAATGATTAGTGTTGATAGTGCTGCTATGACGTGATCATGCTAAAAGGAAGAAGATAGACTTACTAATATCGGGGCTACAATGCTTGATCATAGTATGTCAGGCTAAAGGATATTGGCTCTACTATTAAAAAGGGGTCTTACAACATCTACTATTAAAAAGGATTCAGAACAAGGCAATACGTGAAGTCTCAAAAAGGTGTGGATACTGATTCCTCAACTCACTCTCGATCTCCCAAATGGCCTCCTCCATAAAAAGATCCCACCTCTGCACATTAACCATCAGAATCACATTAGATCTCAACTTTCTCACCTCTCTAAACAAAACCAACACTGATTCCTTAATAATTGAGAGACCCTCATCAAACTGAACTGAATCATACAAAAGCATATATCACTCATTAGGAACATACCGTCTCACCATAAAAACATAAAACACTAGGCGCACAGCTAAAAATATAAGCGACAAAGATAACTTATAAGCAATACCACCAATCTGATCTAGAATTTCAAACAAGCTAATATATTAAGGACTAATCTTTCCCCTCCTACCTAACCTCATCATACCCTTCATGGGCGACCCACGTAAGAGATTCTATCCCCCACACTAAACTCCAAGGAACGAAGATGGCGGTCTGAATAAATTTTCTACCTACTCTGGGTAGCCCAAAGTCTATCCTGAATTAGTCAAACCAGGCATCTCGAATAGGTCAGTACTCAGCAACCTAGACTCGAACCCAGCAAACTAACTAATAGGAAAGTGAAAATAACTACTATATAAAGCCTCAAATGGAGTAATCTTAATACTATAATGGTAGTTGTTGTTATTAGAGAACTTTTCCAAAGCCAAAAGCAATCCCAAGAACCAATAATATAAAGAGCATAAGCTCTAAACATTTCCTCCAAGACTGAATATTCCTCTCTGATGAACCGTCAGTTGGGGATGAAATTTTTTTCTAAGATAAACCTCAGTACCCATAGCATGTTGAACCTCACTTCATAACCGATAGGTAAATCAGTTACCATGATCAGAGATAATAGAAACTAGTATGTCATGATATTGCACCCCCTGCTGGAGATAAAGAGAGGCTAAATTCTTCATAATATAGTCTGTATGAACCAAAATGAAGTGTGCAAAATTAGTCAACCTGTTAACAATGACCCAAATTGAATCATTCCTAATAAGATTCTAAGAAAAGCCTAAAATAAAGTCCATAGTAATCCTGTCCCACTTCCACTCAGGAATAGGCAGCCTCTGCATCGTCGACAAGCCTCTAGTGCTCAAACTTAACTTGCTAACAGTTCAAGCACATAGAAACAAACTCAACAATATCTCTCTTCATACTTACCCACCAATAAATTTTCTTTAAATCTTTAAACATCTTTGTTTCATGGGGATGGATAGAATAACGGGAATTGTGGAGCCCACTAAGAATAAATTGGATCAAATCATCAATGCTAGGTATACAAACTTGAATCTCAAAACAACACTTGAACATGTGGTAGCCTTATGAGGCTAACCATACACAACTAATCCCAAATACCAATCAAAGTTGGATCCTCAAACCACCACTGCTGGATATAATCAATCAAAGTAAAATGAGCCTTAATACCAGCAAACATGTGGCTTAACTATGAAATCTCAAGTCTGAACAAATGGCTAGACAAAGAATAAACATATAAAGATAAAAACCTCATATAAACTAACAAAGCTTCAAAATAACCCATACTTACCACCTTCTAGCTCAAGGCATCTGCTACCACATTTTCCTTGCCTAGATGGTACAAGATAAAATATCTTAGTCCTTTAGCAACTCGATCTATCTGCACTAGCAAACATTAATCTCCCTCTGACTCATAATATCCTAAAGACTATGATGACTAGTAAAGATCTCAAAATGGTCTCCATAAAGACATGGCTTTAAATCTTGAGCGTAAAAACTACCGCTGGAAGCTCTAACTCATGTGTGAGGTAGTTACACTCATGAATCTTAGGATGTCTAGACGAATAAGAAACCATATGTAATGACCCTCATGGTCATTTATGATAAATACATGATGTTTTTCATTTTAGAGCATTTTGGTGTTACCCTAAGTCATTTATGACTTCTTGGGACAGGTAGTTCTAATTCCTGTCGACTCGGTTGAGAAATATTTCAAATTGCCTATTTTAGAGCCTAAAACTGAGTTCTCATTGAAAAAAATAAAGTTTTTTTTCAAGATGATAATTAAATTCCGATAGTTTCCTTAGTTTTGGATTAGCAAACAAAGTCAAGATTGACCTTAAGTTTATGTTTCAGAGTTTTTGTTTGCATTTTAGGCCAAATTGTGGATTTTAGTTAAGTTTATGGCCTAAAGTGAAGCTTGGGTGGTAATTTGGTGTTCAAAGTGTCGGATTGTAATTTTGATGCTTCCAGTAGCTCCGGAATGATGATCTTAGGCTAGTGGAGGTATTGGTATAATTTTTGGACTTTTTGTTGCATTTTCAAGGTGTTGATGGACAATTTTTGAAAGTTTAGCTTAAGTGTTAACTTGGTCAACATTTCTCCAAAACAACCTTGAATTCTGATTTCGTCTGTGCTGTAGTGTCTGTCTATTCTATGTTGATATTAACA